>BCLG01001641.1:66373-100875 GCA_001602295.1 Zoysia matrella | reverse complement strand
CAGCTAGTGCTTGTGTGCATGTACTGGATGCATTAAAACAGCTTAAAGGGTCGCTTTGGCAATATTTTGTAAGGCTCTTTAATTTCCACACAAGAACGTACAAGGTTGACTATATGGCACGTATCTTTTTCAAAATATATGTACTAAATGTTGGAGTATTGTCTTTTCACATAGTTACCGTTTTGTCAATTTAAGCAAAAAAAAATATTAAAGAATGATTAAAACCCTTATTGAGGATCTTCTGTACCATAAAGCGATAAATCTCTTTATGCCAAGGATATTTAGCATTTTACAGAGATTGAAAATCAGAGAAAGAAAAAGCCACAGGCCAATGCGAAAGTTGTATCAAACACCAAGTGATCAATATTTTCTCGTCATACAAATCCAAATAGTAGATATGGAACTTATAAAATAAATCAAATGCCCATAAAAACATTCTTATAAAAAATCAAATGCCCATAAAACATTCCTTGTGCCTATAATTAGTGTTTCTCGTAGAATAGGAACATAGAGCTTTATAAAACTCCTGTTCTTGAAATGATTAAAATTTACATTGTATTCAGAACGTTGAATCATACAGTTGCATGTAGTTTTCTCGGAAAACATGCAAAATCCGAAGTAGTAGTAGAAAACTATCTGAAACATAAAATAATCAAACGCTGTGGGTTAATCTGTCCGGATGGTCTGAAGCCAATGCCTCGCATGCCACAAGGCGAGAAAGAACAGAGAACCGGGGAGTTACCCATACCCGTCAATTCGTCACGGAGACCCTCCAATCTTCAGGATCGATCGGACGCAAGTTGATGGTGAAGCAGTAACGCACCTGCATAATGCAGAGCCACAGAAAAGGCTCAAAATAGTGTAAAAAAAGCCTCACAAATAACAACTACTACGTGCAGCTTCGTCAGTAACACGAATCTTACAGTACAGAGCTTCGTCAATGACACGACGACACGAGCCCATATCATGTTAGCTGATCGGTTTGCCGGCAGCTTAGCTAACAAAACGGCAAGAATTGTCTTTGCAAATCCCCAGATTTGGTGATATCTTAACTCACGGAGAACATACAGTATATCTTATCCGATATATATATCTGTCATTAGTAGTCGATGCTATTTCTTCCACGCAAGAAACATAACCACGCAGCAACGTCGTCGGTCCAGCCGACGCCGTCACTCAAATACCTTCCGAACAAAGCGAGGAAACTCTTGGCCACCCGGACTTCCGAAAGGCAAAAGCGACACCGATCGATTTCCTTTCCGCAAAACTGTGACTGACTGGAAGATCCGGGGCCAGCAGCGAGCAGTGCGCGAGCTGCGAAGCGTGCATGTCCCTGCCGCTTAAAGCATGCAAAAAGATCCATGTCGTCCAGGAGTGCAAGCAAGCCAAACGACGCCCACGCCCTCCATTCAATCCTGGAAGCACATGCTTCCAAGCAACCGTTTCCATTGCTCTCGATCCGCAAGGCTAGCAATGCGAGCTCGTACGGGTATAAAGCAATCGACAAGCATCTGCCATCGCCAGTCGCAGAGCACGTACGAGAACCTAGCTAGTTTAGCAGTTGCACTACAGCATCCGGCCGGGAGCTAGCTAGTTCGAGCTAGGAAGACACAGTCAGACAGATCATCAGATCATCGATGGCGGCGGCGCCACGCAGAGCGACCCTGGCGGACCGCGCGCTGCGGGGGGTGTCGGACCTGATCAAGCTGCTGCCGAGCGGCACGGTGTTCCTGTTCCAGTTCCTCTCGCCGCTCGTCACCAACAACGGCCGCTGCGCCGCGTACAACAGGGCGCTGAGCGGGACGCTGGTGGCGCTCTGCGGCTCGTTCTGCGCGTTCTCGTCCTTCACCGACAGCTACGTCGGCGCCGACGGCCGCGTGTACTACGGCGTCGTCACGCCGCGCGGGATGCGCACCTTCGCCGCCGACCCGGACGCGGAGGGCAAGGACATGGCGGCGTACCGGCTCCGCGCGGGGGACTTCGTCCACGCCGCGCTGTCGCTGCTCGTCTTCGCCACCGTCGCGCTGCTGGATAAGGACACGGTGATGTGTCTGTACCCCAAGCTCGAGGTCAGCGAGCCCACCATGATGGCCGTGCTGCCCCCGGTCGTCGGCGGCGTCGCGGGGTACGTGTTCATGGTGTTCCCTAACACCCGCCACGGCATCGGGTACCAGCCGCCTTCCGCGCTCGCCGCGGACGACGTCGACCACGAGCCCTGAGCTTGTTGCACTATCTGAATTGCTGATGAATGATAAGTGGCGGTGTGTTGTTTGATTATTGATTGTTCGGGACTTTTGTTAATTTAATTTGGATCTCATGATTCGAGTCAAAGTGTGTCAGTATGAGTGTCAAACAATTCAAGATGTCGCCTCCGTGGTGTATAAAGTTCAATTGCTTTTGATGCGTTTTCTCTCTCTTAGACCTCCAGCTTTTTCTCCGCACGTGTGCCCAAAAAAAGAAAATTCTGTGAAGCTTCGCTCCTCCTACCGCCACAGAATAATTTTATTTTATATCTAGATTTGTTTAAAATTATCTTTAATTAATTTTTTCATAAATGTAATCAGTTTTAATAAAAATTACTCCATCCCAGACAGGTTCAGAAGACAATATTAAAAAAATCAAAGGAGTATATATTATAAAATAATTTTATAACAAATTTAAAAGTATAATTCTTTTTTTATTTAAGTTAAGTGAATATTTCTTATGACAAAGTTATCTTGGTTTTATTACTTTTTGGATCAGTTTTACTGGCTGATGAATCTTTTATTTTTTAAAACATTTATTTATCTTTCTAAAACCCAACCAATCGGTGAAAACAAATTAGATCAATTTCAACAAAAAACCATAAAAACCACTTAAATTTTTTTTAAAATACAAAATAAAATTTGAATAAAATTTAGTCAAAATGATAAGTGAACCATTCGGTCTTTTCCTTTACCCAGGGATTTTCTAGTTTTTTTACTAGAAATAATTGTTAAACTGATCGGTTTTCAGCTTACACTCGATTTTACTGGTTTATTAATCGGTTTTCCTACTTTTTAGGTTTCTTTCAAAAATAGGTGAAGCAGAGAAACCGAACCAAACCAAACCATTTTTGTTATACGGAGTAGAAAATAGTGAAAACCGGTAACCGGTTTTGTAAACCAGTCTCCCATCGCTGACGCTGCCAAGAACAGACACCTCAGGTCCTCAGAGAACCGACAAGCAACAGGATCGTCACAGACCACTTCGCCTTCCTCTCCTCGGCTCTCTATCCAGCGCGCGCGGCCATGGCGCACGCTCTGCTGCTCGTGGTGTCCGCCGCGCTCGCGGCCTCGTGGCTGCTGCTTGGCCGCGTCTTCGCGCGGCTTGTGTGGCGACCGCGCGCCGTGGCCGCGAGGTTCAGGGCGCAGGGGGTCCGCGGCCCGCCCTACAGGTTCCTCAGGGGCAGCCTCGATGAGATGAGGAGGAAGAAGGCGGAGGGGGACTCGCTGGTGCTCGACGTCCGCAACCACGACATCCTACCCAGGATCATGCCTCATTTCGCCGCGTGGAAGGAGCAGTACGGTATGTGGTACAGTTCATTCCATTCAGTTTGTGACGTCCTGTTCGACTGTTCGTCCCCTGAAATGATGCTTTTTGAGAATTCTGATGCGTATGCTTTGTCCCTCTAAAGCACGATACAGACGAGTGGAACAAAGTGCAGATAAAATGTTTACTTAGGACTGTCAAGTTGTAGCACCATAACCATCTGGTAGTAGGTCCTAGGTAGGTGTGATAAAAGGACTCGCCTGCGGATCCTTTCACAAAATTTATCGGCCCTTATTAAATCTTAGTTCAAAATTGAATAGAAATTGAGCTCGATCCTAATTCGATCCGGCCTTCACTATTTTTATTTCATTTTCTTCAGCCCATTTTCACACCTAGTCCTAGGTAGATAGCACATGCTTCATGTTCCTCGAATAATGATGCCGGTTTGAAAGATCTTGAATAGAAGAACTCATCATTGATGCCTTTTATCTGATGAAAGGATCGGTAAAGCACGGTCAATCAGTTAATTTTGTGCTTGTCTCTACATAGTTCAAAGATGTGTGCTCATTATCGTTCTGTCAATACTCCTAGAGAACCAATATTCCTACTTCTGCTATGTTCTTACTCTGCTTGATCCTTGGTGCTGCTGCACTCCCGTCTCTAGTAAATTCTACCCCAGGATGGACTTAGGAATCATAAGGTTTGTTTGTACGGCAGGAAGTCTATGGTCTAGATAACTTGTTTGCCTGAAATTAAGATAGAAAGCGAATGTATACCAATCTGATTATCTGAAGCCTGTTTCTTGCACATACTTATTTTTCTATGGACTTATGAAGTTTTTCTTTGAGAGGTGTTACAGGAGCGCCATTTCTATATTGGTTTGGTCCGCAGCCTCGGATCTTCGTCTCAGACTATGAGTCCGTAAGACAGATTCTTTCCAATAAGTCAGGGCATTTTGTGAAGAACGATCCACACCCGACTATTCTGTCCATGCTCGGCAAGGGGCTGGTGTTGGTTGAAGGCACAGATTGGGTGCGCCATCGAAGGGTTGTCAGCCCAGCTTTCACCATGGACAAACTCAAGGTGACTGCAAACTTGCTTGGTTCACAACTCTATTCCAGTAGTCGCCAATTGCAATAATTTCTCAAAATGCTTTTAATGTTTCTGCAAAGCAGATGATGATGACAACAATGGTCAGCTGTGCCGAATGTTTGATCAAGGGGTGCGAAGATCAGGCATCGACCAACATGGGCAGAGAAGCAGAAGTGGAGCTGAGCAAGCAGTTTCAGGAATTGACTGCAGAGGTAATATCCCGAACTGCTTTCGGCAGCAGTTATAAAGAGGGAAAAGAAGTCTTTCATACACAGAAGCAGCTTCTGGCCATTGCTATGGCAACTCTTCTCAACGTGCAACTACCAGGGTTGAAGTAAGTTATGTATGCAATTTTGTACATAGAATCTCTATGTATGATTAATCAATTATTTTTTGTTTTAGGTATCTTCCTACTAAAACAAATAGATCCAAGTGGATGCTAGAAAAGAAGCTTAAGACAACACTCATGGAAATCATAGAGTCATGATTAGCGTCAAAAGGAAGTGGGTACGGAGATGACCTGCTCGGTGCGATGCTTGAGGCTTGCTTTACAACAGAAAATGGAGAGAAACGGCAGGAGCTGGTCTTGACCATGGATGAAATCATGGATGAATGCAAGACATTCTTCTTTGCAGGGCATGAGACCACATCCCATTTGCTTACCTGGACAATGTTTTTGCTCAGTGTGTATCCAGAATGGCAGGAACGGCTCAGAGAGGAGGTCCTGAGAGAATGTGGAAAGGAAAATCCCAGTGCAGATATTCTCAGCAGATTGAAAGAGGTAAGTACATGCATTGGTTACATAGCATTATATTTACCCCATCCGTTCTAAAATTAGAACAGAGAGTATGTTATTATAATTTTTCATCATGATATTTTTTTATTTACATATGCTTAAAACCTTTGACCAATTTTAGTTTATAGCTAACATTGAGGATTGGCATCACAGATGACAATGGTGCTACTTGAGACACTGAGACTCTATGGGCCTGTTATTTTCATGCTAAGAAAGCCTATATCTGATATGAGATTGGGAAGCCTCATAATACCTAAAGGAGTTGCAATTACGATACCCGTTCCAATGCTTCACCGTGACAAGGAGGTTTGGGGTGAAAATGCCAATGACTTCGATCCATTGAGATTTGAGAATGGGGTCACAAAAGCAGCAAAGATCCCACAGGCTCTTATTTCATTCTCAATTGGACCAAGATCATGCATCGGTCAGAATTTTGCAATGTTAGAAGCAAAGACTGTGATGGCCATGATCCTGCAGAAATTCTCCTTCACACTTTCCCCAAAGTACGTGCACGCACCAGTTGATATGATAACACTTCAACCTAAGTTCGGTCTTCCCATAGTTCTTAGGCCACTAGATATATGATGATAGATGTTGTATACATGATCTGCATTAGCAGATTTCAAAATAATGTGTAAATAAGTATTATATTGCAAGTGGCTAGAGATTCAGGAGAGTGCTCCATAGACAATCTGACTAATATAGCATGCAAACAAGATCAACTCTGGATATGTCCGGATTGTATACAATAAATTGACCAATTATTCTATATTTAAATTTGGAATTCAAGTTGAATTACCTAATTCTCCAAACTCTAGCATGGTCACATGCTAACAAGACTTCTACGAAGATTGGGACGACTGCAATGATCTAGCCAGCAGAGAAACAGAGAAAGTCCAGCCTCTGACGTTGATATGCAGGTGCACGGCGACCAAAAAATGCTACGGCTTCTTTTTTCCATTTCTGTACAAAAGAATATTAGTTGAAGACAAACTAATCGCTTTCAGCATTAGATTGTGTGTTGACGATTGGTGCACGTGTCTAGGACAGCACGAAAAAAACACAAAATATGTCGTCATTGATGATGGATATACTACTGGTCGACATTGGACTTGCAAATGTAGCAAGAAATTGATCAAATTAGATTCATGTCATTATGTCATTATAATTTTGTAAACTTTGTCAATAATAAATGAGGTCTTGAAAATAAAAGACATGTAAGCTCGCATGTATCAAATTATATTAATTTAGTATATTGGTCCGTCTAGAAGCTAGTACCAGTACAGATGATGCACAGTGACAGCTGGATGGAGACCTGTACTATTTCAATATTAATTTTTATAGAAACGTTGAATCTCTTCTTTTGAAATGTTAGCAGAGCTTGACAAAATCTTGACTATTCTAAAATATTCGTGGTCTCGTGGGTTAAATTGATTAGATTTTATGGGCAATTGATTTTGTTTATCAATTCCATCACAAAATAAAAGAGAATATGTTTATCAATTAGCTTCCGCTCTACTTTGATTCCTGCCACTGTGTCTTCTCCCCGAAGCCTCTCGACGCTACAATAAAGAAGAAGCAACTCGAAGGCATTTCGTCGTTCCGGCGGCGATTTCACTGGCTCCTGTTCGTCTCCGGCGGCCTCTGACTGCGGGAGATGGATGGGAGCAGTCGAATCGGCGTCCGGCTTGTTTTTCTTTTCTATCTAGGTTTGTAGTTAGATTAGAGTTAGTTTTGCTCCCATCTTCATGGTCTATGGTGGTTGAGCTTTTTTGTGCTGCGAAATTTCTCATCGGCATCGGTGACGGTCTGTTTCAGTTGATCTTTTCGCTGTAGTTCTTTATCTCCTATGCTATACTGGCTGCGGAGATACTGTGGAGATAGTTAGGTTTCCGGGGATGGTGCCGAGGCGGGGACGGCAACGTCTGGTTTGGATAAAGGTCTTCCGAGCTTTTCTTCGTCTCGACGGTGTTCTCCTCCAATGTCGTCGATGAGCTTGCGGAGTCGGGTCTGACGAGTTCGGCTCCTTTGATGGAGGCAATGCACTACGTCGATCGGTGTCTTGATGGCGCAGATGACATTGTGCGGTGGTCCCACTGTTTCAGCCGATCTTTTAGAGGCTAGACCTGGCCGATGTCCTTGCCATGTTTCTCATGCTCTGGCTATCTATTGCGGCTTTTCTAAACTTTACGATACGATAGAGATTGCAGTTGGTACTTCTCACAGTTTGTTTCAGGCTTCGACGACGGTCTAAAGAATCGTGGCGATGGCCAATGTGGGCGTGGTGTCGAAGTTCTTCCTCTCCGATGGGGCTCATTTCTTTGCACGACCTCGACGACCTGTTTAATGTCTGTTAGAATTCTACTAGTCTCTGTTGGTGTTATGTATCTGTTTGTATTTTCTTACTTCATAAATGCAGATATCCGTTTTATATAAAAAAAAGTAATATTAAATTCACGGTTGCAACAACCGACGGCAGCCATGGGTTGTGAAAGATGAGTTTGCACATAGAGTAGGAGTATATGCTACTCACAAAAACAAAACGATAGGTGCCCTGTCCCGTGCTTGTGACAAGGCTTACACGACTACATTTGGGATCATTCCTGTTACGAAAGCCGTGCGCGACGTCCAAATTGTATCCGGCAAAGTTTCGATCCTCACATGGCCTGTTTGTCTTCTTCCTTGCACGAATGCATGTCCGGTCATCCATTGCTGTTACGGCCAGGCCCAGGCGACGTGCCGTCAGCTTCTTCTCTTCCGATCCTTCAATTGCCTTTGTCTTCTGGCCCTTCAATTCTTGTTTGGTGACAGATGACAGCTGCAGTTTAGCGCTAGAATTTCCTGCCTGCAATTTTCTGTTGATCCACTAAATTACCTTCATCAGATCCGAATGCCTTGTTCGTGAAGGACCTCTAGCCCCTAGGATAATGACATTTTTCCTTCTGTCAACTTCAGTAATACTCATCTCAAAAAAATGAAAAGAAAACCTCAGCAATCCTCACATGGATTTATCTGGATCCGTCCAATCAGTAAATCTCCATGTGGATGAGAATCGATACACGATTGTGCCTCTTCAAGGCTTTCTGCTTCAAGGCGTTGTAGTGACCTGCACGCAAGCCAGTGACCTGATTGGTGATAAAAAGCTCACGTTCTGCAATCGTACAGCTCACCCGAGGTAATTGTTCAGTCTCACGGAAGGAGTCAATTTTCCAGTGGCCTCGGTGATACGCTTTACCTGCGTTTTGTGTGGCCATGATCGCTCAGCTCAGCAGTGTAACTGTCACTGAATATATCGTGAAAACTGACCACGAACTCAACATCTCCAGAGTCATGTCAGGAAGACCGCTCTGTTTTCACCCATGGTTCATGGCTTAACAGTTTTTCAGGAAGTACACAGGCAAGAGAGGAGAGCTCCCGTGTTTTGTGTTCACATCCTTTTATTCTGTGGAAAATGGTAGCATTTCAGTTAACAGAAGATGCATCAGACAGGAGAAAATGGAATACAGAAAGTAACGACAGCGTAAAAGGTAGAATGTTTACACCAACACTTAACGATCTTTTAGTACCGTGCAACTATGCCTCTGTATTAGACTTAATAACCGGTGCACTAAATAACAAACTGAAGAGATACAACAGCCAAATGAATATTACTGCAGCTGCATGAATGCCACAGACAGCTTGCTGCCTCATAGCCAGATAGTTCAGAAAGCAAGGGATCCGGGACCTCGCTACAAGTTCATCAAAGTCTGCAAATTAATGTGGACATTATGATTATTAAGAATGAGGGGGACAGTTTGGATGCTCATGACCACAACTATCTCCCACGGATCGTACCACAGCAAGTCTAATGCTTAAATTCTCATGGATATACACTCATGCCTTGTCCACAATATGCAGGGATGCAAGTGTATCCAATGGGTACTTGTGAACCAAGCCTCTAAGTTCATTTATCCTACTGACAGTATAAGATGTAGGGGGGGTTAAGTTCATTTTAGAGAATTTTGGACCGACCCACTGACCCAAAATATAACAAATATGCATCCCTAACAATCCGGATTCCAAAGCGTGGGCAAATAGTGACAAGAGCATGCTGGACCCAGCTCCTTATATCAGCCAGTATATAAAAATAATAGAGGCATAGCGCACCCCCCATCTTCAAGCCAATCTTCTTCGTCTTCCCAAGCTATCTGCAGCTCCACTCTATCCATGGCCTTCCTAGTGCTCGTGTTTGTCATTACTCTCCTAGTAGTTGCCACCACTTGCCTATGGGATTACACAGTCATACGTCTCATATGGAGACCTTACAGAATATCTAAGGAGTTCAGGAAGCAAGGGATCCATGGACCCCCCTACAAGCTCATCAAAGGCTGCAAAGAGGACATCAAGATAATGATGGAGCAGAAGGACAATCTTGTGTTGGACGTTCACGACCACAACTACCTCCCACGGATCGCACCGCAATATCTCAAATGGAGGTCTCTGTATGGTAAAATCTTTTGCTTAATTCTTTTTCTCAAAGGCCTCTCTTCTTGTATTTGACCATTTTTTTTCCCATGGAAGCAAGTTTCTAGGAAATAGAAAGTAGGGATCTTTTGGGAAACATAAATATCAGAAAAAAAGGCATACCCTCCACGTACCGGTAGAACGCAGCAGTTGGCTTTCTATAAAACATAAAAGAAGATAAATTTTAGAGACTTGTCAAGTTTAGCTTTTGGAGTAAGGGGCAAGAGAATTGAAATAGAGCGACAAGAAGAACAAGAAAATTATTGGATGAAATTTATGGGGAACGTCAATTATTAAAAATCATGTTCCTCATAAATATAATGAAACAAATCTAGCATGTAAGCAAAATCAGAGGCTTAACAGTTTTCTATGAATATGAAAGAAGCATGAAAGCATATCTCAAAATATGGCTTAAGACATAAAAGGAAACAAATTTAGAGGAGTAGCAGAATAGGTGTTTCTAAGAAATTATATTCATGCTGCACATTGTGAAATACAGATGATGACAAAAACAATGTTAGCTTGTTCTCAAAGCATGATCAGAAAGCTGGAAAACCAAGCATCCGAAAGCAATGGCGGAGGAATAGAAGTGGATATCAGCAAAGAGTTCAGAGAACTATCAGCTGATGTTATATCCCACACCGCCTTTGGAAGCAGCTACAAATTAGGAAAGGAAGTCTTCTGGACACAACATGAACTGGTGGCAATCAACATGGCAAGTTTACTTGATGTGCAGATTCCCGGATTGAAGTAAGACCTCTACTTTCTTCTGTCTCAAACTTGTAGAAGAACACATGATTGAATTTCTATAGACTTTATGCATTATAAATGTACCCTTTTAATACAGGTATCTTCCTACTGAAAGGAATCGGCGCAAGTGGATGCTTGAAAAAAATCTTCGGAGCTCGCTTCTACAAATTATACAACCACGATTAGCGTCTACCAGTAACGAGCATGGCAACGGAGCAAGGAGGGAAGGAAGGGAGTCTCCGTTTGAGCATTGATGAGATAATAGATGAGTGCAAAATGTTCTTCTTCGCTGGTCACGACACTACAGCACTTCTTCTAACTTGGACAGTATTCTTGCTCAGTGTATATCCAGAATGGCAAGAAAGGCTCCGGAAGGAGGTTTTGAGAGAATTAGGATCCGAAAATCACAATGCAGATGACCTTAGCAAACTGAAAGAGGCAAGGATAATATGAACTTTTTGCTGGATTTTTTGTGTTTCTCTTGTAACATTTGAGGAACTGATTCATTTGAGAATGTTGCAGATGCAAATGGTGCTTCTTGAGACGTTGAGGCTCTACTGCCCTGCTCTTTTCATGCAAAGAAAGCCCATTACCGATATCACAATAGGAGCAACAAAACTGCCAAAAGGAGTAGCAGTTGTGATTCCTATTCCAATTATGCACCGAGACAAGGAGGTTTGGGGTGATGATGCCAATGAATTTAACCCCCTCAGATTTGAGAGTGGAGTCACAAGAGCAGCAACGGTTCCACACGCTCTACTAGCTTTTGCAATGGGACCAAGATCATGCATCGGTCAGAATTTTGCGATACTGGAAGCAAAGTCAGTACTGTCCATGATCCTCCAGAAGTTCTCGTTCACTATTTCTCCTAACTATGTCCATGCGCCCAGTGAACTGTTTATGCTGAGGCCTAAGTATGGTGTTCCTATAATTCTGAAGAAGCTGCATATGTAGAAGCAGAAGCGTCATACTCCCAAAGTTTAGGAGCCTGAGCTGCCTTAGCTCTAATGATAGGCGGTGCATTCAGAACATGTATATTGGGAAAACAAACCATAAATAATGTGATGCACTGAATTACTAATTAATACCCTTGACATGTCTATGTTCCAAACTCCAAAGCCTTTTACCTTAGGGAGATTTGTCTTCAAGACGCAAGGTTCAAAAATCCTTATCCACAACACATTATTTTTTATCTGCAGTACACCACCTAGTGTCCTACAGATAAAGATTTTTAAACACTATCGTGTAGACAAATTTCCTTTTATTTAAGAGTAAAGGCTATTTCAAGGCTATCATAGTATCATGTTATGATATCAGAATCTTATTGTCCTGGCATGTATCTTTTTTGTTTAACAAAAAAAGAATCGAATTCACTAGCATGTGTCACCTCAGCGAAGAAACACCTGCCTACTCAGCGATCATCAGTACTTGCATAAAAATGGTGGGAATCCATTCCACATTCCTATGTATGGGATCATCAACGCATGCACCACATTGGGCTGGGGTCCCATCCGTGCAGAAGCCGGCTGCCATCCAAACAAAGTATCACAACGAGCCCCATCGCCGCAGCGGCGCCGAGTCAAGTCGTCAGTCGTCACCAGCGTCGGGCCCCTCCGCTTGGTTTATCATCTTGGGCCGTGGTAGACTCCAAGAGTGGACGCGTCCGTAATATTGAAGGTGGGCCGAACGTGACGTACGTCGGCCTTCGTAACATTGAAGGCTTGCCCCTCATGAACCGCTACTCTTCCCCTTGCTGAGCCTTTTTGTCCGTGCCACTGCTACGAGCCTACGGCCCACTAGTATTTTTTATTTTTTCTTTCTTATACAGCTGGTTCAACTCTTTTTATTTTTATTTTTTATGTTACCTACTTTATTTTTTTTCTTTATTTTAATTTTTTTACTTTTTCTTTTAAATTTTCTCCCTTTTAAATTTTCCTTGGATTGCACGTTGCCGACTCGTGCACAAGTCTAGGACAGCTCAAAAAATGCAGAGAATAATGTCGACAATGAACTTCTGTACTTATGTGGCAAGAAATTGATCATACGCGGTTAGCATTTTGATCCGTCTAGAAGCTGCTCTTATGTGGCAAGAAACTTCTGTGCTTACGTGGCAAGAAAATTGATCATATGCGGCCCACTAGTCCTACAGATGATGCACAGTGACAGCTGGATGGAGACCTGTACTGTTTCCATATCTCAAACTATCTAAACCACGTGCCGTTCCTCGGCTCCTGATTGGCTGACTATCTTCAGCCGTTGATCTTTTAATGAACGATGACGATCACCTCGTGGAGTCTGCCTCGGTCCCGACCTGCACGCCGCCGGTCCGCCAGCGCCCCCAGCTTGGCACGACCGGCCGTCGCGGTGCGGCCACGAGGAACCGAGGCACTGCGCTAGGCGGCTGTGCTGCGTGGGTGCGGCGCCGGGACGAGCGGCCCGGGCACGAGGAGCCGCGCGGGCGTCAGCGTGAGTGGCTGTGTTGGAGCCGCTGCGCGGCCATGAGGGAGGTGCTGCGCATGTGCTCCACCGGCTCGTGCTGCTGACTGCTGCTGCTGTCGAAGGGTGCGTGCTACTGTTGCCTGCTGCTGCTGTCGAAGGGCAGAGGAAAATTGGAATTTTTTTGCTGCTGCTTGCTCCTCCCACACCGCCCCCTGCCCACTCCTGACCCGCCGCCCCCACCTAGGCCAGTGGCCCCTCGCTGGGCTGCCCCTGCCTCGCGTGGCCGGCTCCTCAAGTTCTAATATGCTAAAGTAGCACCACTGAAATTCTGATTATATATAGATTATCACTGAACAATACGTTTAATGAATGTGATTTGATTTCACCAGTGTACTGATGCTTGTTATGGCTTCATGAACTACAGTTGAAATTGTTGAATTATAATACCTCACTTCATAATTTCTATTGTTTTGCAACATAAAGGCGTTTGTTTTTTTTTTATCAGCTATTCTATCTTTTCTCTTTGCTTACTGGCATTGTACAATATAACAGCATTTGTTTTGTCATGCAGTTCTTGCATCTTTTCTCTCTGATTGCTAAATCTATACAAAACGAACTGTCAGTCCAAGACTCCAGTTCTGTTCTCTAGATTTGGTTGTGTTGTAGGCATTTTTTCAGTTTTTAAATCATGGTTCAAATTTTAGATACCTCATGATGGATTTTAAAATCTTGGTTTCTTTTCGGAACTGTGTTTATCTATGATTTACATAATATTTTACAAATCAAATGTAGTGCCTTAGTTCTAATATATCACTATTTAATATTTTATTTGAGTGGTTTGCTTTTACAGCACCACGTTTAGGATCCCTGCCTGTAATTTGCATTCACAACTGCAGTTTTATCCTATATTTATTATGTATTTATAAAGCAGAAGGCTACAATGCTAAATACCGCGGCATTTTTCAGATAGAAAATCATTCCTTGTTGCTATCCTTACTCTAACATACTATCTTTAATAAATAGGGAAGAAGGAGAACATTACCCTATCTAAACTTGCGAAAACACTTTCAGGGAAAATAGCGGATTTCAGATTGATCACCATGTCGTATAACTCAAACTAGATTTCCATGGTACACTGTTAGGTTCATGATTTTTCAAGTGCTTTATTTGAGAAATGCATCTCCTGATGCAGTGTTACATGAAAAAAAAGGACAGAGCTTAAGAGCTTTTAAGGAAATTTTTTTAGGGAATTGCTGCTAAAAATTATTTCTATACATTGTCATCTGCATTGGACTGTTGTAATTGCCTAAATCTCCTATAGTAGTACCTTCACAAAGTAGCCTCCACGTTATTCTTTGATGAGTCATTTTGAGACACTGAGGAATATGGCTGCATGTGATTTTGTTCTGTTCTTTTGCATGGTAACGCAAATATTGCAGTGTGAGTTGTTCCTGGAATTTTAGTGGCATGTTGCACATTGTTGCTACTGGATCTTGTATTGTCTTTATGTGAAAAATATTGGTACACAGAACAAGTGTGAACCTTTACAAGTTACACCATAAATGTATTTTGATCTTCTCTTTGGTATATTCATAACAGCTCTGCTACTTTCTGCGAGATCCCATGTGGTCATAGCTCTAAGTGCCATTTTCATGCATTTTCAGTTCACTAGCGATAGAATCGTAACTATCATCTTCAACAAGCTGAGGAGCTCTGTTTGCTCCGCTCAAAGACTCAAGAGATTGCTGAAGCATAGTAGTATTATCATTCATATATTCTTCATTATGTTTAGAGCTGGCTGACCTTATAGAAAGAAGAAATGCCTATATTTTAATGTCGAACCTGTTCGTTATTGTGCCCTTCTGCTAGATTTTCCTTGACATCAATTTTTGCATTTGCAATCGTTCATTAAGCTAAATTTCAGCAATATGGAGCATTGATTTATCAAAATTTGGAATTGAAACAAACTTTTTGAACTTCAACTTTATCTTATGTAGCAAACATCAACTTTATAATTGTTAGCGATGATCCTTCACATTTAAAATGAAGGTAACAACAAAATGGCACATCAAAATAGCAATGCGTGGCAACGCCACACAAATTTTCTAGTTTCTTTTTTTAAAGAAACATTGAATCGACTCTTTTGAGATGTTAGCGGCAATTGAAAGAATGGTAAATCAGACTATTGTGCCGCTTCTTCTCAGCCTCTGCTGCTCTGTATTGCTGTGGTCTGTCTTCAATTGCCTTTGTCTTCTATTCTCAAAAAAAAAAAAAACTTTTGTCTTCTGGCCCTTAAATTCTTCTTTGGTGATAGTTGACATGATAGATGGTAAAATATTGTTGCAGAATATTCCCTCTGTTTTTAAATTGATGTCGTCGTTGACTTTTAAAAAAACTTTGACCATTGTCTTATTTAAAAATTAGTTCAAATGTGTAAAATTTTAAGTTGTATCAAATAACTCTAATGATAAATCAAATCACAACAAAATATATGAAATTTATTGAAAAAAATTGTCTATGACAAATGGTCAAAGTTGACGTTAGAAGTCAACAGATTACATGTTGAGAGAAAATAAATGTTCTGCATGATTTTGAACGGGAATTTCACTCCCGTTAGCAGTTTACTGCTAGAGATGTGCCGCTTGTAGTCTTCTGTTGATCTACTCCAAATTACCTTCACTGGGTCCGAATGCCCTCCATGCGAATGATCTCTCTAGTCTCGAGGATAATATCTTTTTCTCTTCGGGCCGTTTGATCTTTGTAATTGAATTCATTCTAATAATTACAATTTAGGCATAAATTAATTAAGTTAATATAATTGTATATAAAATATATTTGTATATTTATTATTAAGCATACAAGGGACATACTTATATATTACATTATATTTTAGTGAAGTGAGATGAATAGTGTGATATAAGTTAGAGAATAGAATTATAGTATAATGATCTATAGAATCTGTCGTTACCATAAAATTCAGAAATTCTGAACATGCATAGTCAAATATGATATTATTAGACCCGAAGTCACCATTGAAAGACCGCGGTGCCTTCTGTAAGAAGGTCTGTCAAAAAGAGTTATAACCGACGCAATCAAGACTTCATTTGACACCATCAAAGCCCTCATGCAAGGCAGTTTACTCTAAGATTTATGCACACTAGTAACCCCCCAAAGCTATGGCTCTAGTAACCCTCTGTATTCATGAACATTATGGCTCATAAACAACTACTTTGTAACTCCTCATCACTTGAACTATAAAAGGGACACGGGGAGAGATCCTTAGGGGCATCTGGAGACTCATCCAAGTAGCTCTCATTCACCCAGGATACATTCCATTTCATCTTGGAAAGATATTTCACTTGTTATTCGCCACCTCATGCAATACACGTTACACTGGACGTAGGGTTATTATCCTCCGGGAGGTCAGAACCAGTCTAAAACCTTGTGTCTCTCTTGATGGATTTTTATACTAGCAAAGCGTCTCGAATCAAATATCTGCCGATCTCAACCCGAAGGTTGAGCGTTGACAGAGACGCGCCAGGAAGGAAGGCATTGTTGAAGATTTGTCAAGATTTCAACAAATCTTCAACATGTGCTTACGTTCATCTTGATCAATTCATCGCCGCCAGTGTCAAGAAGAAAGCCAGATCGTGCCTCACTGTGGTTTTCACCAAGTTTGTCTTTATCGACTCTACATTTTAGGAGTTTAGGCAACATTAGTCTTCTAGAAACACTTCAAGCACCAGATCTCTAGATGTTAGATATCTTGATGTCAAATCTTCTGATGTCAGATCTTCCGATGATAAATCTCCTGATGTCAAATTTCTCGATGACAAATCTCCCGATGATAAATCTCCCGATGTCAGATCTCTCGATGACAAATCTCCCGATGATAAATCTCCTGATGTCAAATCTCTCGATGACAAATCTCCTGATGTCGAATCTCCCGATGACAATTCTCCCGACGTCAAATCTCCTAATGTCAGATCTCCTGATGTCAAATCTCCGGATGACAAGTCTCCTGATGTCAAATCTCCCGATGAAAATTCTCCCGATGATAAATCTTTTGATGTCAGATCTCTTGATGTCAAATCTCCCTGATGTCAAATCTCCCGATGACAAAATCTCTCGATGTCAAATCTCCTGATGACAAATCTCTCGAACTATACTCGAAGGTTCTCTTGGACGAACCATAAACATGTTGGCGTCAACTTTGAACACATATCTTCCTTCTGAAGCTCAAGGGCTACTTATCGTCAGCAGAGCAAGTTACCGAGATATTACACTAGGTCAAAATAAGCTGATCAAACTTTCTCCTTATATTCTAATTTTTTACAGCTTAACTGCTCATTTTTTTACATGCACATACTGCATACAACAGAATAGAACTTCGGGCAGATCCGAACTTTCGTTTTTTACACTTATTTTATCAAGCGGTTATTTATTTTACATATATCAGTGTCATACATATTACAAAATTTATTTCTTTAAATATTTTAGCATCATATTTACTTGCTTATTACCAGCTAACAGAGATATTTTTAACCCTATTTTATAGCTGCATCTCTAAGCAAGGTTTCTGGAATTTTTATCATTCTAGATATCACACGGAATATTATTTATCATTTCAGATCTCCAACCGAAATTTTATTGATCATTCTGAATATCTAACCGGAATATTATTAGTCATCAAATATTTATCATTAGGATTTTCGTTTGAATTTCATTGATTATTGGGTTATTCATCTTCACGATGAATAGATCACCCATGCTCTAAAGTTACAATTGATAGTTCACTAATGCACATGAGTTACTGTTCTCAATTATTACACTATTTATCTGGATTTCTTTGGAGCACTCTACTGCTATAGATATTTTCTTCACAAATTCGTTGACTCTTTAGTCATATAGGGCAGATGCACTTGCTCTCAAATTTAATTATTTTTCTAACCACCCGTTGGTTCACAGGAATTACAGTACAAAGGACCTTTTTAGGTTACAACGATCTTTTTAGATCACCATTCAGACTCTCTATCTTGATCACCGGACGGTTACATAAGATACGATCTTGAAAGTCACTTACGGCCATCTGTCACAAACGATCTTCTCAGATCACCATTCGGGCTCTCTATCTTAGCCGTCGGACGGTTACACAAGATACGACCTTGAAAGGTACTTGCGGCCATCTTCGGAGTGATTTACTCAAACAGTTGATACGTATAAGCTATGAGCCTAATCACACTTTCCCACCATGGACACCTCACATATAACTTAGATGGTACTGACTTTTTGTACAACGACCTTTCTCGAGGTGAAAGTACTTAACAAACCCATCTGATGCGCATACAAATTTCACTTCGAACTAGGCCTGAATGGAAAATAAACATGTGCTATATCCTTTTTAAGATTCAACGACGTATATTGACCCGAGCTGGAGCTCGGGGCTCAATATTTTGTTCTTCAACAAAATTATTACTCTACTTCAGACCAGATCCGAAACAAAAATAAACCAACACAACATCCTTGTTAAGATCCAGTGATACATATTGGCCCGAGCATACGCTCGGGGGCTTTATATTATTTTCTTCGATGGAATATGACTCTTCATATAAGCTCCGCTTTTATAAAAAGTCGGGAGCTACCATTATACATATCTGCCTCAATTCTTGAAGCACCTATTAACATTTTGGTGTGACTCTACAGCAATAAGAAGATGATAAAATTTTTGTTCAATGAGAAGTTTTTGAAGGCACCCATCAGCACTCGGGTGTAGTTTTACAATAATAAGAAGATGATAAATTCAGCACAAAAATTTATCAAGCAAGGAGTTACTTTTACTCTTCAGCTTTAGCACAAGCACAGCCAAATTTATTATTTCTCCATCAGTTTATGAAGAGGCAGTTCAAATTGTGCACGTTCGAACTTTATGATGCGCCAGAAGATATTTTATAGCACCCTTCCTTTTAAGAGCTTACCTCCCACTACCATACATACAAGCTGCAAGAATCAAGATGGACTCAGGTTAACAAAGAAAAAGGTGCAAACGTCGTTGTTAACGCCCAAAAGGACAATACCCAACTATATAAGCGACTATGGGAAATGACATGGGCGCACTTGCATAGGCTTATCTCCGAAGATTGAAATTAAAGATCTAAAGACCGAAGACAAATTCATGAAGACCAATTTGCGAGTCGCAAATTCTCAATGACTTAAGAAAAATTCTTGAAGAGAAGATAAATGTTTGAAGATAGAAGTTTTTTCTTAAAGATAATGGCATTGGAAGGCAAGCTCAGAGGCTAATGTCATTACCATAAAATTCAAGAATCTCGAACATACACAGTCAAATATAATATTATCAGACCCGAAGTCACCATTGAAGGATCGCAGTGCCTTCTGTAAAAAGGCCTATCAAGAAGAGCTGCAACTGACGCCATCAAGACCTTATTTGACACCATCAACACTCTCATGCAAGGCAGTTTACTCTCAGATTTATGCACACCAATAACCCTCAAGGTTATAGTACTAGTAACCCCCTATATTCATGAATGTTATAGATCATAAACAACCACTTGTAACTCTTCATCCCTTGAACTATAAAAGAGACACGAGGAGAGACCCTTAGGGGCATCTGGAGACTCACCCAAGTAGCTCTCATTCACCCAGAACACATTCCATTCCCTCTTGAAAAGACATTTCACTTGCTATTCGCCACCTCATGCAATACACGCCACACTGTACGTAAGGTTATTATTCTCCGAGAGATTCGAACCAGACTAAATCCTTGTGTCTCTCTCTTGATGGATTTTCATACTAGCAAAGCGTCTCGAACCAAATATCTGTCGATCTCGACCCGAAGGTCCAGCATCGACAGAATCTATTTTCTACCCTATGAATTTAAGACTCTATGAATTTAAGATAGACTTATTTGTGAGCTTGAAAAAATTGTGAAATATCAAATTTCAAGCCAAATAGCGTAATCATTATGTAAATCTTAATACCTCCAAAATGAAAGGATCCAAACAGCCTCTTCAATTATACTCATCTAAAAAAATAAAAGAAAACTTCAGCAATCCTCACATTGCATTATCTGGATCCGTCCAATCAGAAAAATACCCATGTGGTCATGTGGATGGGAAGCGTTACGCAATCGTGCCTCTTCAAGCCTTTCTGCATCAAGGCACTGTAGTGACCTGCGTGATAGTGACCTGAACGGTGCTAAAAAAACTCGCGTGCCTGCAATCATGCAGCTCGGCTGAAGTAATTGTCCAGCCTCAGAGAAGATGTTGATTTTCCGGTTGCTGTCATCGAATGTACTCCCACCGTTCCCTTTTTTAATTTTTTAATTGATGTCGTCGTTGATTTTTAAATTCAACTTTAACCATTCGTCTTATCAAATTTTTTTTGATAAATTTCATATATTTTGATATAATTTGATTTATCATTAGAGTTATTTGAATCACAACTTAAAATTTTACACATTTGAGCAAATTTTTTAAATAAAATGAATGGTCAAACTTAAATTTAAAAGTCAACGACGACGTCAATTAAAATAAAATACGGAGGGAGTATCACGAAAACTGACCCGGAACTCGACATCTTCAGAGCCATGTCAGGAAGACCACTCTGTTTTCTCCCATGAGTTCATGACTTCACAGTTTTGGGTAGTACAGCAGGCAAGAGAGCTCCCATGTTTGGTGTTTACATCCCTCCATCCTGTGGAAAATGGTAGCATTTCAGTTAACAGAAAGTAACTAATGTGTAAAAGGTAGAATGTTTACACCAACACTTGGACTATCTCTTGTTACCTTGCAATTACGCCTCTGTATTTGCATTATCTAAAAAAAATCATGCCTCTGCATTAGACTTAATAAGCCATGCATTAGATAACAAACTGAAGACATACAACAGCCAAATGGGTATTACTGCAGCTGCATGAATGCCACAAACAGCATGCATTCTGCGCGTGTTGCCTCATAGACAGAGTTCAGAAAGCAAGGGATCCGGGATCTCCCTACAAGTTAATTAAAGACTGCAAATGTGGACATCAAGATTATTAAGAATGAGGGGGGACATTTTTGTTTTCGATGTTCATGACCACAACTGCCTCCCAAGAATCGCAAATCTTATGCTTAAATTCAGCACAAGATACATGCCTGCACTCATGTACATAGATAGGAACGAAAGCTGCCTACCTTTGCAATGAACAGATGAAAAGGTATGAACCTGAACAAAAAATTTCTTAACATAAACTGTAGCAGTTGGTCTGAGCCATGGACTTCAAATGCAACAGCCTGCAGTCCCTCGTGGTACTGGCTACTTTAGCTCCTTGCCATTTTCTTCCCCAAGGAATGTCTGACATGGGAGCCAGTCGAATATAGTGGTTAGGGATGCAATCTCGGATACGAAGAACAACCCCGTTCACATTTTGCTGCCAGACACCGCGAGGAGATAAACAACGAGAGAAAATTTTATAACCGCATTTTTATGAGTGGAATGCTGTGTTTTGTCAGTTTCATATGAAAAGAAAACTTCAGCAATCTTCACATTGTTTTATCTGGATCCGTCCAATCAGAAAAATCAGCCTCTTCAAGCCTTTCTGCATCGAGGCACTGTAGTGATGTGCACCCTAGTTAGTGACCTGAGTGGTGCTAAAAAACGCGTGTGCCTGCAATCGTACAGCTCGGCCAAAGTAATTGTTCAGTCTCACAGATGGTGTTGATTTTCCAATGGATGAATTTTGAATAAATTTGGTAATTGCACAAAGAGAGTTCTGGTTTGATGCCTTTGAGAACAATCTACACTTAGTTTGATATCCCTTGCTGTTGCATTCAGACTAGAACTCTGTAGAAGCATTTATAATCCATGTGTTAACATGTAAAGTGATATAATGACTACATTACTTAACCTGGGACTCTTAGAGATACCGTGCTAACTTAATTAGGCCATGTAAATATGATGACATATAAGCAAACGTACAAGATAGGGCGTCATGTGCTTGCTAGGCGGCAAAATGCCCTGTCCACAATCCAGATACCAAGGTGTGGGCAAATAGCAACAAGAGCATGCTGGTCATAACACCCAGCTCCTTGTATCATCCAGTATATAAAAACAGTAGCGGCATAACACACCCCAATCTTCAAGCCAGTCTTCTTCATCTTCCTTGGCAGCTCTGCTCTATCCATGGCTTTCCTAGTGCTCCTGTTTGCCGTTGCTCTGCTAGTAGTTGCAACAACTTGGCTTTGTGATTACATAGTCATGCGCCTCGTGTGGAGACCGTACACCATATCCAAGGAGTTCAGGGAGCAAGGTATCCATGGACCCCCCTACAAGTTCATCAAAGGCTGCAAAGAGGACATCAAAATAATGATGGAACAGAAGGACAATCTTGTCTTGGATGTTCACGACCACAATTACTTCCCACGGATTGCACCGCGCTACCTCAAATGGAGGTCTCAGTACAGTAAAAACTAAGCTCACAGGCATCTCTTCTTGTATTAGATTATTTATTCCCATGGAAGTATGTTTCTAGGACATACAAAGAAGGGATCTTTGTGGGGAAACATAAATATCATGGAAAAAAAAACATATCCCTTCAGATCAGTATGGTAGAACACTCAATAGTTGGCTTTCTATGAAACATAAAAGATGATAAAAAGATAGAGACTTATCAACTTTAGCTTTTGGATAGAAGCGGCAAGAGAATTGAAGTAGAATGGCATGAAGAATGAGAAAATTATTGGATGAAGGTTTGTGGAGAATCAAAATTACTTAGAAAATTAGGTTTCTGATAAACATAAATGATGTCTAGCATGTAAACAGAATCAGAGCCTTAGCAGTTTTCTATAAATATGAAAGAAAAATTAGGATATTTGAATGATTTGCAGGAGAACCATTTCTATACTGGTTTGGGCCAAAGCCTCGCATTTGTATCTTCGATTATGAGTTGGCTAGGAAAATTCTTTCAAGCAAGTCAGGGCATTTTGTGAAGAATGATGTACCACCGACTCTGGTGGCAGCGGTTGGCAAGGGACTCGCATTTTTGGATGGCCTAGACTGGGTGCGTCACCATAGGGTAATCAACCCTGCTTTTGCAATGGATAAACTTAAGGTAATGCCAAAATATTTTGTTATCATGTTAAAAAACATTGTTGCATGAACAGTAATTTTTATCTAAATTAAGCTAATGTAAGGAGAAAAAAGAAAAACATTTCTCAAAACATGGCTAAAGCCGCAAAAGGAAAAAAAAAGTTTAGAGAAGCAGCATACTAGATGTTTCTAAGAAATTATATTCATGCTGCATGTTGTGGAATACAGATGATGACAAAAACAATATTAGCTTGTTCTCAAAGCATGATCAAAAAGTTGGAAAACAAAGCATCCGAAAGCAACAACGGAGAAATAGAAGTGGATATCAACAAAGAGTTCGCAGAACTATCAGCTGATGTTATTTCCCATACCGCCTTTGGAAGCAGCTACAAATTAGGAAAAGAAGTGTTCCAGACACAACACGAACTGGTGGCAATCAACATGGCAAGTTTCCTTGATATGCAGATACCCGGATTGAAGTAAAACCTCTACTTTGTCTCGAACTTGTAAAGAAAACATGGTTGAATTTATATAGACATCATGCATTACAAATGTACCCTTTTTAATATAGGTACCTTCCTACTGAAAGGAATCGGCGAAAGTGGATGCTTGAAAAAAATCTTAGGAGCTCACTTCTGCAAATTATACAACCACGATTAGCATCTACCAGAAAGGAGTACGGAAATGATCTGCTTGGTCTGATGCTTCAAACTTGCATGGCAACAGAGCAAGAAGGGAAGGAAGGGAGTCTCCACTTGAGCATAGATGAGATAATAAATGAGTGCAAGATGTTCTTTTTTGCTGGTCATGACACTACAGCACTTCTTCTAACTTGGACAGTATTCTTGCTCAGTGTATATCCAGAATGGCAAGAAAGGCTCCGGAAGGAGGTTTTGAGAGAGGTTGGGTTCGAACATCACAATACGGATTATCTTAGCAAATTGAAAGAGGCAAGTAAAATGGGATCTTTTCACTGGATTCTTTTATGTTTCTGCTGTACTGTAATATTTTAGTAACTGATTCATTCAAGTATGTTGCAGATGCAAATGGTGCTTCTTGAGATATTAAGGCTCTACTGCCCTGTTCTTTTCATGCTAAGAAAGCCCATTGCTGATATCACAATAGGAGCAACGAAACTGCCAAAAGATGTAGCAGTTGTGATTCCTATTCCAATTATGCACCGAGACAAGGAGGTTTGGGGTGATGATGCCAATGAATTTAATCCACTAAGATTTGAGAATGGAGTTACAAGAGCAGCAAAGGTTCCATACGCTCTACTTGCGTTTGGAATGGGTCCAAGATCATGTATCGGTCAGAATTTGGCAATATTGGAAGCAAAGTCAGTATTGGCCATGATCCTCACGAAGTTCTCGTTCACTATTTCTCCTAACTATGTCCATGTGCCCAGTTATCTGTATATGTTGAGACCTAAGTATGGTGTTCCTATAATTCTGAAGCTGTTGGATATGTAAAAGCTGAAATGTCATACCGCCAAACTTTAGGAGCCTGAGTTGCCTTAGCTGTAATGATAGGCGGTGCATTCAAAAATGCATATTTAGAAAACAAACATTGTAACGTGATGTACTGAATTACTAATTAATACTCTTGGTATTTCAATGTTCCAAGGCCTTTTATTTAAGAGTAAGGCAATCTCAAGCCTATCATGGTATAATTTTTTAATCCTATTGTCTTGTCCTTTTTTTGTTTAATAAAAGAGAAGTGGATTTACTAGCATGTGACACCTTAGCAAAAGAAACACCTGCCTACTTAGCAACAGATATTTGCATAAAATTGTGTGAATCCATTCTATATTCCTATGTATGGGATCTTAGTTCTTCAATGCACACAACACATTGGTCTGGGGTTCCTCCGTGTAGAAGCAGGCTTCGACAAGAGCTTTGGTGCAGTGTTAAAGCTGTTGCCTTGTGACCTTAGCCTATTGCCAAATATAGGGAAAGGCTGACTCAAAATGGTCAGACCCTTTCCTGGACCCTCCGCAAGTAGGAGCTGCATGCACCAGGCTGCCCTTATAGGGCATGTACAATGCTCATCTCCGAGCTGTCTCCATCCTTAGTTTTTTTTTTTTTAAAAAAAGTGCCCCTATCCACTTAGCGACAGGCACGGCGCCACCTTGGATGCGTGCTCCAAGGCCGTCTTGACGAGGTGAGCTGTGCTATATGAACCCTGTCTTCCCAATCGATGGTGACGTCGGATCCTATGCAGCTCCTGGAGACATGGCATGGCGGTTGGAGAAATAGCGTCCCCGCGGAACACTCCATTATATGATCAGTCTTTTTAGTTATCTATACGTCAGCTTTGATCCTCTTGCAGATGACCCACTCTCTATGGATTGTACATGCCCTTATATAGATATAATCTCGCGTTTGCATATCTGGTGGACATGAAATCCTAATGATTTGTCAAGTAATCGATTCAGCATCACGCGATTGGGTGTATCTATCAGATAATCTGCTACGGGTTCAAACGGCATCAGTCATCTAAACAACGCATATGAAATGATTACGATAAGAATCGGAGGCACACCTCTTCTGTTTCCGCCCCCCAGTGCTTGCACTTGATGAGGACCGTGGGCTCTGACAGCCGGCCACTTTACGCCTCCGCCTCCGCCTCCGCCGCCGACCAAGCCGAGGCGCACTGAACCCCACCGCCGCGGCGGCGCCGCATCAAATCGTGACCAGCTTTGGGCCCCTCCACATCGTTGGATTAGCTTGGGTCGTGGGAGAATCCAAGAATGGTCGTCCGTAACATTGAAGCTGGGCCGAAATTGATGTACGTCGGCCTTCGTAATATTGAAGTTTTGCCCTCTGATGTACCGCCACTCATCCTTCGACCATTTAAGGGCTCGGCAGTTAAGATTCTTTATATTCGTGATTGTGTGAGTGAATTTTTTTTTTATTTTCTAAGCATAAACTCTTGAATTAGAATTAAGACAGAGAATCACTTCAATAATTAGAAAAAGCTATTTTTTTCCGTCTTAACCCCTTAGTTCATTTTAAAATCAAACAAAAATTAATTCTCCTTAAAAACAGTATTTGACAGAGATTTCTTAATTTTGCATAAGAGTCAGGAGCTGAAATATCTGAGCCCCTAAATCTTCCTTTTAATTTTTTTTTACTTTAAAAAATTTTTCTTTTCAAAATTCTAGGCATTATGCGTTTATTATCCTCATGCTGCTGCACTCCCGTCTCTTGTTTGGTCATCACTAGTCTGTCAACTGAAAACTCTAGTAAATTCTAGCCCAGGATGGACCTAGAAATGATAAGGTTTGGTTGTACGTTACGCAAAACAAAATGGTTGCCCGCATTAGGGTAGAAAGCGAATGTATAGCAGTCTGATTATCTGAATCCCTGTTTTTCATACATAGTTCTCATTTTTTTTTACTTACAAAGTTTTTCTCTAAGCGGTGTTTACAGGAGCGCCGTTTCTCTATTGGTTTGGTCTGCAGCCTCGGGTTTTCATCTCAGACTACGAGTCCGTAAGGCAGATCCTTTTACAACAAATCCGGTCATTTTTTGGAAGATTGATGCACACCCCACTATTCCGTCCATATTCGGCAAAGGGCTGTTATTGGCGGAATGCACGGATTGGGTGCGCCATCGACAGGTTGTGAACTCAGCTTTCACCTTGGATAAGTTCAAGGTGACTGCAAACTGGTTGATTCTCGTGTCCGTTTCTGTCGTCATTGGCGATAATTTCTCAAAATGATTTTATGTTTCTGCAGCAGCCGATGGCAACGACAATGGTGAGCTGTGCTAGATGTTTGGTCATGGGGTGGGAAGATCAGGCATCGAGCAACATGGGCAGAGAAATAGAAGTGGAGTTGAGCAATCAGCTTCAAGAGTTGACTGCAGAGGTCATACATCGTACTCTCTCTGTTTTTTAATTGATGTCATCGTTGACTTTTTAATTTAATTTTAACTGTTTTTTTATTTAAAAAATTTGCTCGAATACGTAAAATTTTAAGTTGTGGCTTAAATAACTTTAATGATAAATCAAATTATATCAAAATATATAAAATTTATAAATTTTTTTTTAATAAAACGAATGATCAAAATTAAATTTAAAAATCAACGAATGAACAACAATTAAAAAACAGAGGGAATACTGCTTTTGGCAGCAGTTATAATAAGAGAAGATCGAAGTGGATGCTTGACATTCAGACCCGTTTGGATCTCATTTAGGCTTTGTTTCGTTTCCGTCAGAACGGCTCGGAATGCGGCCTGTTCCAGACGGATTGGCCTGGCCCGGATTGAAAACCGGCCTGATCTGAATTGTGCGTTCGGTTAAGCGTGGGCCGGAATGGAATCTGGCCCGAAACGGTCGTTCCGGTTTTTCGGCCTGGATTGAAGCCGCACCTGGAGACCGCCGGAATCAAACCTGATCAACACAACGCGAGGCGACGGCTCCCGGCGATGCGAGCTGAGGCGGCGGCTTCACGGCCGACGACGCATGAGAGGCGACACGACGCTCCCCCACCCGGTGCCCTCCCCCTCCCGCGTGCTTCTCGCCGGTATGGCTCGTCCTCCTCTTCCTTCCCGGCGGTCGTTCTTGGTTCTTGAGGTTGAGATCTTGGTCGCCATGTTGGAGGAGGATGAGAGATGGCAGCGCGGGTCCGTGCCAGCTAACACCGCCTCCATGACGGCCACCACTGACGCCTCGACGAAGATGGAGAGGGAGCAGGTGACGCTGAGCGACGGAGACGCGTGGGGATTCCGCCAACGCCAGCCGCAGCACGCTGCACGTCGCCCGCCTACCACCCTTGTCCCTTCCTCCACCCCCCGCTCTTCGGAGGCCCAAAGACCGTGTTTTTTCTCGATTCCCATCCGTCTCCGCGCCATTCGAGCCAGGAGGAGAGGTCCTTGCACAGTTAACTGTTCCCTCTTTAGTCGACGATCGCCTGATCCGACCTTTTTAGTCTCTGTAAAGCTCGTGTTTTTGTCACGGGGACGCTTTGATCTCCTCGTCTGTGTTCTCGACGTCCAGGATCGAAGATCTTTCCGGCTCTTTTCCTCATTGCCTCTCTTGTTCTGATTTTTCTCTCTCTGAATTTTCTCTTCTGGAACGAAATTCTTTCTTTTGCTGTTATGGTTAGTCCCTTCCATGTGCTCAGGTTCCGTTTCTGCAGGCAGGGCCCGGACAGGATGGCGAACCTGACGAGCCTCCATTGCGCAGCGGTGATGCACGTCCAGAAAGCGCACGTGCGAGCATCCCGAACGCCTTTTCCGAGTTTCAGCAGATGCGCCCAGCTTGATATATTGAGGTGAAGTTCTGCTGTCAAATGTATTTTTCCATGAGAGTCCCGATTCCCAAGCGCTTAGCCTGCTTTGTTGTGTTTATTTATTTTTGTGATTAAGCTGCCAGACATTGTTTCAAATTTTATCCTCATATATACTTATATTTTGTTTACTAGTTTGAAACAAGTTGTGATTGAAGCAGTATCCAAGTCTGGTCAGATGTAGGATTCAACTGAAGAAAATGACAAAATATATGGAAAAACTTTCAGTTATGCGGCATCTTGCTGGGATTGAAGAGCGTGAATTGGCTTCCATGTGGTCAAAGCTGTTGGAGTTACACGATGTGAATTGGTCTTCCATGTGGGCAAGACTCTTTTTTGAAATTCTGTCAGTTCTACTGGTTCAAGATCTTTTTTCATGAGGCTCCTTGTAGTTATTTAGCCTGGATGATTTTTCTTACTTTTCTTACTTAAATTCTGCCTAACTCATGGTATTGATCATACTATCCTGGGGGTCGTTTAACTGTCTAGCACAACAGTAATTAACAGTCCTGGATTTTAGTTTATGATTGACTAGAAATGCTCAAATTTGATTGGCAGGTAAATTTATTGATTTGCTTGCTTTTATCTTTGAACTGTGCAGTACCTGCACAAGAACAAGCAGCGGATCCTGGCCATTCTCGACAACCAGAACAATGGGAAGGTGGAGGAGTGTGAACGGTGAGTTTTGATCTTGATCTCCTGCTGCAATCGTTGTGCGGTACTACCACAACTCTTCACTACTAGCAAAATACTAGCAACTGGTAACAAGAACAGGTGTCCTTTTGTTAGGGTAGCATCAAGCAAATTTATTTTGTGGTCTTATCCAACTAGTTTTGTAGCTGATTCGATATTTATGCTTCAGTGCTCGTTTAGTCAATGATTAGTTTTGTAGTATGAACTATGGTCTGCCTTTTGTAGTTCACTGTTCTTAATGACCTGTAAAGATCATGCAGTACTTTCGACCACTGTATATATATTGGTTTCCACATCTGAGACAAGTCCTCATGTTTCTGTCAATTAAAGCAGTAATGCCGTGCATGATCATGTGTCCATGCATTTTCAGATTTTGATTGAGTGAGAAGTGATAGACTCTTTTTTAGTATCTGTGAACTGAAAAATCAGTCCACTGTAACCCGCACTCGGAGTTGTCTTGTGTCTCCTGCCATCTAATGCTTGCCACCTGATGCTGTCTGTCTTGCAGGAACCAAGCCAAACTCCAACACAATCTCATGTACCTCGCCCAGTAGTGAAGTTTGCTGCCTTGCTGACTTAATATCCTTTCCTTCAATTCGCTAAGTTGTGAAGTTTGCTTTGTATGGTTCCCCATCATACCTGGTGAATTGATTGTTCTATGAACTATGAAGTGCTTTCTTTTGACAAAAACTGCCATTGTGCACGGCCAAATTGTCATTCTATGAACTATGAAGTGCTGTCTTGGAGTTTGCTTTTGTTTCTGTAATTGCTGTTGTGCGATCCAACAATATTTTGAACTTTTTCAATCTTGGTGTAATGGTCAGTTTGCTTTTGAGATTGCACATGTTGTCATAGATGAATTCTATGGTCAGTTTGCTCTTGAAGTCTTGCTTGCCTACTGCTTTGTCATAGATGAATCCTTGCACGTGGTCATAGATGAATCCTGGCCAGGATTAGTTTTGTGCTGCCGAACAACAAGGTGGAAGTGGAACTAATTGCCGGAATGAAGCCACCTGTGATTAGGGAAAACACTTGGATCAAGTGAATCACCCGGGTTCACTGATTCCTGTCCTGGAACAGTTCCTACCCTGGTTTCAATCCAAAAGAACCGAACAAAGCCTTAAAGAATTACAATTTAGCTATAGATTAATTAAGCTAATATAGTTATATATATATTTGTATATTTATTGTTAGGCATAAAAAAAACATATTTATATGTTGCATTTTTATTGTAGAAAAGTAAGTCGAAGAGTGTGTTATAAGTTGCATAATAAAATTGTAGCATAATGATTTATAGAATTCATTTCTATCTCCCACCCTATGAGTTTGAGATAGAATTATTTATGAGTTTGGGAGAGTTGTGGAATGTCAAATTTCAAGCTAAATAGCCTAACTCATTATGTAGATTTCAATTTCTTCAAAATGAAGATTTCAATTTCTTCAAAATGAAGAGATCCAAACGGCCCCTCATGGAAATCATACAGTCACGATTAGCGTCAAAAGGAGGGGAATATGGAGATGACCTGCTCGGTGCAATGCTTGAGGCTTGCTTTTCAACAGGACATGGAGAGAAACGGGATGACCTGGTCTTGACCATGGATGAAATCAGAGATGAATGCACGACATTCTTCTTTGCAGGGCATGATACCACATCCCATCTGCTTACCTGGACGATGTTTTTGCTCAGCGTGTATCCAGAATGGCAGGAACGGCTCAGAGAGGAGGTTCTGAGAGAATGTGGAAAGGAAAATCCCAGTGCATATATGCTCAGCAGATTGAAAGAGGTAAGCACATGCATTGGTTACCTAACAGTATATATATTTATTTATTTATGACCAATTTTAGTTTAGAGGTAACATTGGGGATTGGCATTGCAGATGACAATGGTGCTTCTTGAGACACAGACTCTATGGCCCTGCTATTTTCATGCTAAGAAAGCCTCTCTCTGATATCAGATTGGGAAACCTCAATATTTTACCTAAGGCTGTTTTCGGTTCCTTTCAATCCAAGTGGTTTAGAGGGAGAATGAATCTATTACTCTCTAGTTGAGGATTCATTCCTCCTCATTCCACTCTAATCCCTTTCTAATTTTTTTGAAACCGAACATAGCCTAAAGGAGCTGGGATTGTGATACCCATTCCAATACTGCACCGTGACTAGGAGGTTTGGGGTGACAATGCCAATCCATTGAGATTTGAGAATGGGGTCACAAAAGCAGCAAAGATCCCACTGGCGCTTTCAGCATTCTCAATAGGGCCACGATCATGCATTGGTCAGAACTTTGCAATGTTAGAAGCGATCTGTAATGACCATGATCCTGCAGAAATTCTCCTTCACTTACCCCAAAGTACATGCACGCACCGACGGATATGTTAACACTCCAAACTAAGTTCAGTCTTCCTGTAGCTTTGAGGCCGTTAGATGTGTGATGGTAGATGTTGTATACATGAGCACCATTAGCAGATTTTAAAACAATGTGTAAATAAGTATCCTTTAATGGATATAGCAGTCGGAACCTTTGTTCCATTATTAAAAAAAAAGGGACAATTGTTTTTTAGCCATGAAAATGAAGCCTAATTGTGATATAACCATCAATTTTGAGTTTGTGATTTAGCCACAGTTTTTTTAAATGAATCCACTGTTAGCCATTGTTTTCTCACACCGTTTCACCAGACCAGATTAAAGCCCAAAAAAAAAGAGAAAAACAATTCATATATGAAAAAAGAGAAAAACAATTCACGCGCGCGGGGGAGAAAAGCTGGCGTGGAGCCGCTTATTTTAGACAGGGCTTAGTGCTGTTTCGTTCTTATTTTGGACATATCGTGGTGATTTTGTTGGATTCGTATGAACTAGACAAGTAGACTAATTTTATGTGCTTTTGTTAGATATGGTTATTGGATATGATTGATGGATATGTTGGTTGCATGTGTGAATATAGAGCAAAAATGCTGCTGAAATGTTGGTTGCATGTGTCAAATTCTGTCCAGATTTCCAATTTTGAATACAAATCATTTTTTTTGTTCAAATTCATGTAACTATGTTTATATAATGTCAAAACTATGGTAGAAACACAATCAAATTATCAAAATTGTGGTATAATCACAAATGGTATTTCTGTCTTTTTACATCAAAGTTAACACCGTTAGCACTATTTAACGGACTTTTGGTATAACTGTGATTCGTTTGAAAAAATTGATGGATGAAACACAAATTTTCAAAATTCATGGCTATATCACAATTAGGCGTCATTTTCATGGCCGAAACGCAATTGCCAAAAAAAAAAAAGGTATGGTATCGCAAGTGTTTCAGTATTTGGATACTTATGGGAGCTAGCTCCTATGAATCCATGGCCAATGACTCAAACTCGGAGGAGCCGGCAGGAACTAGCACTAATAATTTTCTGGTCATGATTTAGTGAATTTTCTCGTTCGATCATCCATTTTTGGTCGACCCTCTTCCATTTTAGTTAATGGTTTGGCCTAAATTTGTAAAAAATTGAAATGATACTTGAAGTTAATAATAACTATTAGTTTGATTAGATCCAAAATTAAAAATAGGTACCTACTAAAACGTATTTTAAAGCCCTGTCTGGTAGGGCTTTTTTACCCACTTTTCGATCGACTTTAACTGAAATTATACTAAGCAGATTTAGAAGAGCTGCTTCTCCTTCTTTTTAAGAGGAGCTAGGGGTGAAATTCAAAGCCACAAAAATGTGACTTCTCCGTGGCTCCTTTATTTATGTGACATTTTTCTTTATTAACTATTCTTACAAAATAAGAGAGCCCACTAAAGAAGCTGTGTTACCAAATGTTTTTTAAGGAGCCGGAGCCAGAGCTATAAAAACTTATTTTTCAAAGAAGCAAGAGCCAAAGTCGTTTTTAAAGGAGTCAGAGCCTACCAAAGAGGACCTAAGTTGTTGACCAATACTGGTGGACGTGGTACTAATTAAAAATCAATGGTTGAGATTAATTAAGAAGGAGAAATACATCTAGTACCTCTCAAGCATGATAACAAAACTTAAATTTGTACCCTAGCCACATGACCAAAAGCAATTGCGATTACCTAATGCTATGTGGATTGAAACGGGAATTCTCGACTTCTCCTGTCCTGCCTGATTGCATTAGCATTATTCATGTACCTTTGATGTTGATTTACCAATCACCAGCACTGTAGCTCCAATCCAACCTATAGTGAGTGGCTTGTGAACGATGCCACTGAGGATATTTCTTGTTTGCTTCAAGCAACCCCAACCTGGAATCCTTAATACGTACGTCCTCCGGTGTTTGGCTCCATTAACATTGGCTCGTGTAAATTTAGGCATGTTTACGTTGCTGCTACCCACGTGTAAATATATTGCATCTTGATAATTCATGCATTCGCAATAAACATGTTTCCTTTTTTGCGATAATATAAACATGTTTTCTGTTGCTGCGTAATATAAACGAGCAATTTTTTTTTGCGATAGATATAAATGTGCAATTTATCCTACGAGATTGCCTAACTGTTTTTTTTTTGTTGTGGTGAGCTACATAATGTCCATCACTAGTGTTATCATCTCTTAAAATTTGACCCGGAACGGCCTGTTTGTGGCAAAGGAGGGAGAAAAAGGTACACCCTCTGTCCCCTTTTACTTGTCGTTATAGGCATGTGAATTGAAGATGATGAAAAAAGTGTGTTGTGCAGAAAACAAAAAAGAGAGATAGAAATAGTAATGTATTGAAAATAGAGAAAGATGTATTGGTAAGTGAGAATGACCAGTAAAAAAAGAAAACTTGTGAACTCTAAAATGATAAGTAATTGAAGATGGAGGAAATATAAGACATGATCTGTAAGTCTGTAGAGTAGACTCAGTTTTTCTCAACTTGTAACGCTCTGTGAATTTAGATTGCATTAACGTCGCTTGACCGCACCCGTAATCAGCGTTAATTAGCAATTTAGCACTGATAATAAACAGGCCATTCTTCTCAACGGACCGAGCAGTAACCCGAAGTTAAAAATAACAGTTGCTGCTGGTAACAGTAGTCGTAGAGGTGTCTGTCCTCCTCCTCCCCAAAGGCGCAGCCTCGCCACCAGCAGGCAGGCCCCTCCGGCCGGTCTATATAAACCCCCCGGCCTCCACACAACTCCAACCCATCCGACTGCTTGCCTTGTGCTCTGCACGCCATACTAGCTTCCTCGTTGTGTCTTCTTAGACCAAGCACAACAGTTGCGAGCTAGGCAGCAAGCTGTAGTAGCGCAGCGAGCGAGGCGTCATCGTCATGGGCCTCCCGTTCGAGCAGTGGCGCGAAGACGACGCGGACGGCAAGGACGGGGCGCCGGGGTGCAGGACGCCCGGCG
>BCLG01001641.1:45598-66363 GCA_001602295.1 Zoysia matrella | reverse complement strand
AGGTCGCCGGCCGGGACTGCCCGGCCGCGCCCAGGAAGAGGAGGCCCGCCGCGGGGGCCGTCTCGCAGCAGCGGCGAACGGACTACTACAACGGCGCAGACGTCGACGACTTCTTCGCTGCGCACAACCTCTAGATACGCCGCTGCATGCTTGCGTGCCTCTCAGTAATGGTGTTGATGATGACAGGCAGCACGGTTCCTCTGCCATATTGGCAGTCTGTCATTGTTCATTAGCCTTTCTGTTAGTTCTTGTACGGTTTACAGTTTGATCATTAGCTTAGTACATTACATTAGCGTCCGTCTAGCTACGTTTCAATCTCGAGTCCCTTGGTCATGCATGACCATGTGATCTGCAGGTTGCCGACCGGTTTGTGTGTCAATGTTAAGTGGAGATGTGTGGTATGGCTCGGTATCTACTCTAGCTAATTAGTTGTTCGTTTTTATGTGCTGTTTGGATGTATGAATGCTTTTTTTTTTGAGACATCTCCTATCGAATACACAGTTGTACTTAGTATCTGTTCTTATACGAATTCACAGACATTCACACCACAACACACATCTCATGTACAAATTCAGACCCTACAACTACACATAGTATTGAATATCGCATTCTTTTAGAGATCATCGGAACCATCTAGATCTGATGTGCGTACATCACGCTCTTTATCTCTTATCAGGGCTCCACACGTTGAGAGGCAGCACTCTTACTTGTTCAGATGTATCCACGTGTTATGCTAAACTGTTTTATGTGTGAACTACTGTGACTTTATATATGTGGTGTTCGACTTGCTCCTTGCAAAAACATTTTTTTTTTGAGAGAGAGAGTGAACTATTTATATACGTGAACTAATATTTCACCTACATTTTCAACCATATATCCAACTGTGCTTAAAAAGCATACAAAATCGTACCATGCACGGGAACATTTGCCATTTATATTATATCTAGTAGCTAGTAGTATTACATAAATTAATTCTGGGCTGTTACACCCATTTAGTATTACGATAAATTTGTATAATTAATTAGTCTTGATTGTTCCGAACCCTTAACATCGAAGGGAAAAACTGCACCGCAAGGCATATGCCTCCCTGCATACGGTATTCAGCAGTTCAGTTCTGCAAGCATTTGATCCTCTCCCGCGATCGATACGCAGAGCAAGAACTTTCCGCATCGCCTGCAAGACTGGCCACCTTCCGCATGCATTCAGGTGCTCCGATCCCTCCGTCCCTGGCTCACAGGGGGACCAGTTGAAGTCGGTTGGAGCGCATGTGAAGGTTGAGCGGTCTGCAAACGCCATCGTCAGAGCTCGAGGTGCCTAGAGGCGCAGACAGAAATTCAGCCTTTCAGATTGACATGTCACCGTTGCAGAAGAAGTTGTTATAACAACGGCATGCAGTTCGATCCTCTTTTCAAAAGTCAAAACTGATCATGGTGTTGGTTATTCTCCGGCGCTCCCTTGTGACAGCCTAGGTCTCGATTGTAACTCGGAAATTTCATACGAATTTTATAAGAATAAATTTAATTTTTTTTAAAAAATGTAAAAATTAAAAAAAATTCACGTATTCTAAACGGGACTTCGATATCGTACTGGAGTATACACGTCTTCTAGGAGTACAGGCTCGTTGCAAAGTTGACCATAATTTTGAACTCTTTTACCAGCAGCTAGATAGGGCAACGACCGACCTGTGAGCACTTGCACCCTGCATGCAGATCGACCTGCAGTGGAGACCAAAAGATCTCCTGAAAAGCCATACGGTCTGTTTCCATGCTCCTGGCGACTGAACTGAGCTGAGCTCCATGCATGCGGATGCAGGCCCGCAACGTACAAGCAATATTCCTTGGGGATCCCCTACGCTGCCGGCCTGACAGATCCACTGACGCTTCGGACCTCAGCCTCGAACGGCCAGTGCCTGCGGATAGCTTTTCCCGGCGCGAAGATATTTCCACTGCAGTCTGTTCAGATTGATCAGGTGGAGACGCAAAGCATGGGAGGCACCTGCACAACAGACGGCTCACGATGATTTGCAGGCAGCAGAACATGAGATGCGCTGTCGCTGTCCTATCCGTGCACTGGGAAGACGCAGCTTTTGGAGAAGAGTTAGCATACCACAAGCCTAGCGTTAGGAAAATGTTATGGCGTGGCAAACAAATCTGTGGATAGCAAGAATTATCCATTCTACATTAACCCTAAGTGTTCTTGGGTTCCGTTTGAATCCATCGGAATTATAGAATCTAGATTCTATAATTTTAGATTATAAAATCAAGATTTTAAAGCTTTACAATCTCAACGGCTTGAATTGAGAGATTTTACTTGCAGATTCTTAGATATTTAATTTTTTTCCCAAAATACCCCTGAACAATTGACAGGAGTGAGCGTGTATTGGGGAAGAAGATAAGGGTACAACTGTCTTTTTTTCGGAGCCAACGAGAAGAATTCTGATTTAACCTATGATCTGAGGGATAACGGGATTGTGGGATTTAAAGGCAGAGATTTTTTTTTCCATCTTCGAGAATCCTACCTGTTTGGCGCATACCAGATTTTTTTAATCCTATCCTCACAATCTTATCCAATTCAAACGGGACCTTGATGTCTAGTCAGTAGATCTTTATGCTTTAGATCGCTTATGGCTTACATCCGGTTCACGCCCAAACTTAGGGCCTTTTTGGCAAAGTTCTCAGCTGTTCTTAGCTCTTGATTCTTTGAAGTCACTGTTGATTCTCCTGTGAAGTGATTCTGATGGCTAAAAATAATTCTCTTTGATTCTATAAACTCTTATAATCAGGATAGAGAATCACCTCACAGAATCAGTGAGAAGCTAATTTTTTTTTAAGCTCTCTGCTCCTTAGTTCATTTCAGAGAATCACTTCACAGAATCAGATAAGAATTGCTTCTCCTGAAAAACAGCGTTTGGCAGAGCTCCCCTCATTTTGCCTGAAAATCAGGCCCGAAAACTCTGTCAAAGGCCTTACTCTAAGCCGTTGGAGCTGCAGATTTAATTTTCTGAAACCACCTGCCTCTTGATTCAATCTGCTCTAGCAATGATCGGTCTGTGCGCGCACTTGCACCCTTCAGACCTGCAGCGGGCATCAAAAGATCTCCCAGAAAGCTATACGGATTTGCATCCCTATATATATATACTCCAATATATGCTCCTGCCAACTGTGCCGCTGCAAGCAGCAGCATTCCCATGTTGGAATGTGATCTCGCTGAGATTAACAGTGCCCTCAAGGCCTAACCACCTAGATCCATACTCTGATTCAAACTTACAGACGAATATAATCCAGCTACCATGATAGGGCTGTATGACTGTATCCCAACTGTCATAAACTACATCTACTTCAAAAACAGATGCTTCCGTGCCTCCACGGAGTCATGCATCAATCTCTCTGGTCTGTTCAGTTCGCCTTTATTCCGTGTTGGCCACTGCCATGCTATCTAAGATCTTGTTGCTAAGTTCGTAATCATGATATTATCGGTATCGATTATTTAAGAGTAAATTCACAAAACTACAACTAGTTTGTTAAAACTATCACAAAACCTCAAATTTAACGCACAATTTCATAAAACTATAAATTTAGTGCATTTATGTATCACAAAATTACAATCTTAGAAAGTGTATCACAAAACTACATATTTTGTGAAAACTATAAATTTTTGACTTTACAAATTTGTAGTTTTGTGATACACCACTAACAAAATATTTAATTTTGTGATATAATTCTTTAAATATATAGTTTTGTGATACATGGATGCATGACGGTGCTGCCGTAGCGGCAATATTCCATCCGAATCCTGATATCTCCTATAGTGCACGGTGCTGCATGACGAACCCACTGACATCTAGCCTCGAACGGCCATTGCCTGCGGATAGCTTTGCCCGGAGCAAAGATATCTCCACTGCAGTCACCTGATCAGATCAGGTAGAATCGCAAGCATGGCAGCAGGGCATCTGCGTGCATGCTTACCTGCCATACTCTGGTACTGGGTACGATCGAAGGATATCGGTCACTGCGTCGAGGCTTGATGATCATTAGGCTGCTGCCTGCAGCTTCGCAACCGGACCCAAACTCAAGTCAAGAAATGCCGATATGTCTTCTTTTTTAAAATTCAGATTGGAAGCATGGCATGCCTCCGAGAAAAATAATTTCCAAGTGTCGACACCAAAGAGCAAATACATACTCCCTTTGTTCTTTAATTGATGTCGCTGTTGACTTTTAAATTTAACTTTGACTATTCGTCTTATTAAAATAAATTATTCGAATGTGTAAAATTTTAAGTCGTGATTCAAATAACTCTAATGATAAATCAAATTATATCAAAATATATGAAATTTATCAAAAAAATTTGAATAAAACGAATGGCTAAAATTAAATTTAAAAAGTCAACGAAGACATTAATTAGAGAACGGAGGGAGTAAGATATATGTGACCGAAGGCATGTTAATTAATTAGCGCCATGCACTGATGCATGATTAGTTCACGTTCTCTGGTTTTAAGCTTCGAACCTCCCATAAGGGCGCTCTATTGTTCCTGAACGAAATTAAGAAGATCCATGCATGACCTCCAGTTAATTTTGGATTACCGGTGTGGTCGACGGAATATTACGTGCTGTACGACTTGCTCCGTCATTTGGACCGAGGCATCTCGGCTTCAATGATCTCCTATGCCTGGAGAGCGAAAAAGTCGTCGCAACGAGAGGATAGAGAGGTAAAAGTCAGCTACGCCAGTACATTGCAGTTACTGAATACGGCATGCATGCTGCGTAAGGAAATGACAGCGCGGGATAGGCTGACGATCGATACGTGCACTCTGGTGCGATCGAGCCAGAGCTAGAGAGCCTCGCTAGTGACTTCCCATGGCAGAAGCCGGGTTATCAACGTTTTGTTTTTAAGAGAGCTACTATAGCTTATCAAACAAGACCTAATTAAGTGTGATTTTTCAATAATGTAGTATAACTTTAAACAAAGTTTCCAGCGTTCTGCATCTTTACGACCTCCGCCCAGCAGTTTCTCGCCGGTAGACACACTGGAACAGAATTTTTTTAAAAAAATCTAGAACTTCATCTTCTCCAGCAGCCCACCACTGGGTAGTCTTCCTCCAGCAGCTTATTAAGGTCCAGTTTGTTTGAGCTAGAGCTTTCTGAAAAGCAGCTTTTAGCTAGTGGCTTTTGAGAGGTTGCTTTTGTAAAAGCTGCTGGTGTAAAAGTTGAGGCTGTTTGTTTGCACTGCTTTTGAGTTTGCTGTCAACGAGTTTTTGATTTGAAACTAGTATATAATATCTGAAACGCCCCTATGTGCTGTAAGAGAATACTACAATATACTCAACTCATTTTATTGCAATAAAAAATAATTTGATGCACAAACTAATATTAAAAACTTTCTTAATGCATACTAAAATCAAATAAGGTTAGGTAATTAATATATTATATTTATAAATTCACATCACTTGAGTTCCATACTAGTTACAATGATCATATTTTGGTATACTACTTATACCAAAATATCAAAAAATCAATTTGTCCCGTGTCACCTGACCAAAATATAAGACTCACATAACAACCATCCTAGTCTTCCATATCCATCAAAGCATTTGCAATGCTATCTCGAAATGTGTTCATGTCACCTTCCTCCATCCCAGATGTGGTTGTCTGAGGTGATAATGATGGCTCATCAACACCCGGCACAAAGTTATCATCTTGATCACACATGTCAAAGAGGTCATCCGCCAAAGCACTCTCACGAATGAAATTGTGAAGTGCCATGCATGCAATGATTATTTGAGTTTGCTTTCGCTCAGAATATCTTGGCAATTGACTAATATTCTCCACTTCATCTTCAACACACCGAAGGACCTCTCAATCACATTGCGAATAGATGAATGAAAAAAGTTGAACTTTTCCTTTTTATTCCTAGGGCCAGCTCCCTGTCGAAACTCATTCAAATGATATGTCTCACCCTTGTATGGAGACAAGAAGCCCTTCCTATTAGGATATCCCGAATCAACAAGGTAATATTTTCCTACAGAACAAACATTTCCCATTTCTAAGAATTACATGTGATTACGTATAAATTGAAAGACAAGAAAGGGCTCCAATACCTTCAGGAGGAAACGGAAAAGTGAAAGCATATCTCTCCAAAGCATCATTAAAGACCCCTGTGTCATGTGCCGATCCCGGCCAACCGGCAACACAAATGTGAACCTCATGTTGAAGTCACAAATAGCCAATACATTTTGTGAAGTACATCGGTGTCGACCAATATGTGATACAGTATTTGAAGCAGGCACAATGACAGGAACATGCGTGCCATCTATAGCTCCAATGCAACCATTAAAATGTGGATAGAATCGACTGTCTTCCAGTCTTGAATGTATTTCGTTGAACTGTGCAGCCTTTGGTTTGATGATATCCTCACCAAGTTTGAAAACACAACTCAAGACTTCAGTGAACTTTCTATAGATAGTCTCTGTAGATCTTTCAAACCGGTTCTCAACTTGAGTAACAGATTGTGGACCACCGAGAGTCCATAGGAACATACCCAAGCTTTCAACAGAACTCATACCACAAGTAGATTGCAACCCATAGTTTGACACCAATGTGTCATGCAAACTATCAAAAATAGATCTACTTAACCTATACATTTTGTAGCAAGCTCTTGGATTGTTCAAGCATTTGATAACCCAATCATAACCTGTCACCTCTGGTTCCCTTCTAGCTGACTTGTTCAGGTAGGTGTTGCAATAGTATGTCCCAAAAATCAGAGAAGCAGACAATAGTTTCTCATGTGTGACGGCAATATCCAGTTTTTTTTGCATAATCATCATCACTAGATGTGCAATCACTGTCGCTTGAACTCATCTACAAGCAACCAAAAACATGAATTACACACTGACAAAGAAAAATACATTGAAACATGGCAAAAGAAGTTATGATAGACAAGAAACAACAGCCAAGTTCAATGCTGAAATTTAGATAACAGTACCATATCGTACTACAATACAAGACCAAGTTCCATGCTGAAATTTAAGGGGCTAACAAGTCTGGAATGAAAGGAAATTACACACTGATTAGCCACATAAAACTAACTTAGGATCCATTAGGAACTGGATAACTAACTTAGGATACATTAGGAACTGGATAGGCTACTTCTTCCTCTCTTCATAGCACCTCTTTTACCAATTCAGTCGCCTTTCATTAGTCTCAAAAGTCATGAACATAGTGCGGTTTTCAGATTTCACAAAAAGCCTTGTGGCAATATAATGCTCATTACTCCCTTCAATGGCTCCACTTTCTTTAGCTAATTTCATGACTTCACGAATTTCGTCACGAGTCAAGTCACCTTGTATTGCCTTTGAGGTAACATAATTGGTACTTATCACATCATCCACCATCTTGGACATAACATGAAGCATTGGATTTTTCCCTTTCTTAGGACATTTTGCCTTCCTCTTTGTTCCCCTTGAAGTAGTCTGGTATGAGTTGGTTGCTTGGTTCGGGCTTTCTTCCTCTCTCCATCATCTAGATTGTTTATGTCATCAAAATTAAAGGGGCTGCTTGGTTCAGCTTGACTTGGGATGCATGCCGATAGGCCAGACACTTTGCTCTTCTCGAACATAACCTCAAGTTCCTTGAGATTACCTGGTGGACCAAACCGTATTGCCTTCTTCTCTTTGTTTCTCTAAAATAAAGAAAGATAAATGATGAGATATATACAAATGTCACAAATAATGAAATCAGAACACATGACAATTAATTAGATATACAATGCATTTTAAGTACCTTTGTGTTGTTCTCCCAAAAATCTTCACTTGCTGTGTATGTTTGCAAAGTTGAATTCCACCCAATTCCAGTAGTATGTGCCAACGAAAGCCAAAATCATACAAGCTTTTGAGAGCATCCCAACGATTTTTCAGCTGCTTTTGAGTATATGGTCTGCCCGAATGGGCAGCAAACTTCTCAACCAAGTTCAAGTACCCTTTCGCAGACAATGTACCATGAGGTCTGTTTCCAGCCTCTATCTCCTCAACACAAATCTTACAGAATATCTCCGTAACATGGGCATCCCAATCTGCAATGATGCCAGTCTTCACCTTCTTACCAGCAGCAAAATTATTGGCCATCTAATATTCCAAAGTCATCAATTTTATAAAACATCAAGCATATATACATCAGGCCAATAATAGGAACAATAGCATTTGACACGGGAACATTTGACAATCTCACACTGGAAGTTTGGAACATTTGACAATACCTCGAGGATGCGGACGCTGAGGCGGGAACGGCGCGGGTGACACGCAGACAGAGCCCAGACAGACGCGGGTGGAGCTGGGACCAGTGGAGAGCAGGCGGGAACAGTCGAGCTCCGGCGCGAACGGGGCGGGTGGTCCCCGAGACCGACGGGGATGGAGGCGGGGCGGGTGGTCCCCAAGACCGACGAAGATAGAGGCGGGACCGGCTAAGCTCCTGCTCGGCGGGCGCAGCGACCGCTGTGAGAGGCAGTGAGGGGCGCAGGGTCCGGAGGCGCTCCCTGAAACCCTAGCGAGCCGGCCGCCTTGCGTCGTCACTCGAGTCGCCTTGCGTCGCGGCTGGGAGATGGGAATGGGAGCCGACTGGGAGGAATGAGGAGATGAGGGGTTTATATATGATGGCATTTGCGGGTAAATACTCCTCAAGTTCATGGGGACATAGGAAAATCTATCCCGCAAAAGCTCTGAGAAGCAATGAAAACCGTGCTTGTCGGTGCTAGTTCATTTTGGGCTTTCCCGGCTTCAGCCCATTATCTTTGACACGCTAGCCCCTTCCAGCCCATCCTCCGAAAAACGAGAGGAAACCCAACTTCATGTGCCCCGTGTCCGTGTGGCCCGCGCCGCTGCTGATTTCGGCAACGCAGTCGTTGGCGTCTGCTGGAGTCATCTTTGCAGCTTCAATCTGCGGCCAGCTCGCCGGACACACCGAGAACTGGAGAGACGGCAGTAATATGATCATATCCGGACAGGTGACAGTTTTTCAAGTAAATCTCTAAGGGCCGTTTGGATTCTTAGAATTGAATTCATTTTAAAAATTACAATTTAGACATATTAATTAAGCTAATATAGTTGTATATAGAATATATTTGTATATTTATTGTTAGGCATACAAGGTACATACTTGTATGTTGTATTTCTATTGTAAAAAAGTGAGTTAAAAAGTGTGTTATAAGTTGAAGAATAGAATTGTAATATAGTGATCTATAGAATCCATTTCTATTTCTCACCTATAAATTTGAGATAGGTTTATTTATGAGCTTAAAAAAATTGTGAAATGTTAAATTCTAATCTGAATGACCTAACTCATTATGTAGATTTTAATTCCTTCAAAATAAAAGGATTCAAATGGCCTCTAATTTTCATTCATTCATGTACGACGGTCGCACGTACGGGTTCCAGTTGGTCTCTTGCAGCATTCCATCGATTAGTTTTATTAGTAATCATGGCCGCGACAGCATTTTGCTCCCAAATATAAGGTGCCACAAGATTTGATGATGGCTTGTGTTCTTGTTCTGCAAAACGCCGGAAGATTGCTGAAACGTATTATCCAAAAGAACTGTACGATTCTCAGTTAAGGCGTCAGTGGTTGGTTGTTAAGGCGTTGTCCGACCCCCGGGTGTCGAGTCAGAGCGTTGGTTTCTAGCTGTTGGCGGATTGAATATTGTCGTGTAGCTTTAGTCTTTCGTCGATCGGGCTTAGATGCTTGCGTAGATTCGATCCTTGAGGTCGAGACGTTCTTCGCAGGATGTGATCTTTCATGGGCTGTAGTTTATAGATGGGCCTTCGTGTAGAGGCTGAGTCCGTAAGTATTCCAGATATACTATCCTCACAAGCTACTATAGCTTATCAAACAAGACCTAATTAAGTGTGATTTTTCAATAATGTAGTATAACTTTAAACAAAGTTTCTCGCCGGTAGACATACTAGAACAGAATTTTTTAAAAAAAAATTCTAGAACTTCATTTTCTCCAGCAGCCCACCACTGGGTAGTCTTCCTCCAGCAGCCTATTAACTCACGCCCGGCTCCAGCCCATTATCTTTGACACACTAGCCCCTTCCAGCCCATCCTCCGAAAAACGAGAGGAAACCCAACTTCATGTGGCCCATGTCCGTGGGAAGCGAATTGTGAGAGACCCGGTCTCTCTCTTGATCCGAGAGACCTCGGTCTTTCGTTAGACACCTATCAATGCTAATCTCAAAGCAAAGTATACGTCAGGTCTCTACTAATTCTCCTATAATGACACCGTTTCTCCGTTAGAGCCTTCCGTCAGTGACCGAGGATGACGAACAACTGCATGAGATCGTGAGCAGCAGCATGAGATTTTATTTTATTTTTGAATCAGCAGCATGAGATCTACGAAGACTATGCAAATATGCTATGCAAGCATATCATCTGTTTGCCTCCAAGATATATATCTACCATGGTTCTATGTACCTTCTTTTTGTTTTAGTCTTTACAAACTGTACTATTAGTAGACATTTTATTATGTTTTGTGTTAAATATTAGTCGCCCGTTAAACGTCAAATACTCTGAAAATATTTATGTGTAGCCTTATCTTTTTTCTATAGCATACAAGTGCTCCATCTTACTGATAAAAACATTCCAAACACCTCTGTAAAGTTTCAGAACCATATGCAGAACAGTCTCATGCAATTGTTCGTGATTTTCTGCCACTGACGGGCCAGTAGCGTGCGGCGCTAACAAAAAAACAACGCCATTAAACATGGATTAGTAAAAGTCTAACGATACTTTGCTTTGAAATTAGCATTAACAGATGTCTCACAAAAAGCGGATGTCTCTCAGATTAGAGAGAGACCCGGTCTCTCACAGTTCGCTTCCGTGTCCGGGTGCCCCGCGCCGCTGCTGATTTCGGCAACGCAGTCGTCGGCGTCTGCCAGAGTCATCGTTGCAGCTTCAATCTGCGGCCAGCTCGCCGGACACACGGAGAACTGGAGAGACGGCAGTAATATGATCATATTCGGACAGGTGACAGTTTTCCCAAGTAAATCTCTAAGGCCCGTTTGAATTCTTAGAATTGAATTCATTTTAAAAATTACAATTGAGACATAGATTAATTAAGTTAATATAGTTGTATATAGAATATATTTGTATATTTATTATTAAACATACAAGGTACATACTTATATGTTGTATTTCTATTGTAAAGAAGTGAGTTGAAGATTGTATTATAAGTTAGAGAATAAAATTGTAATATAATGATCTATAAAATCCATTTCTATCTTCCACCTATCAATTTAAGATAGGTTTATCTGTGAGCTTGAAAAATTTGTGAAATGTTAAATTCTAATCTCAATTACCTAACTCATTATGTAGATTTTAATTCCTTCAAAATAAAAAGATTCAAACGGCCTCTAATTTTCATTCATTCATGTACGACGGTCGCACGTACGGGTTCCAGTTGGTCTCTTGCAGCATTCCATCGATTAGTTTTATTAGTAATCATGGCCGCGACAGCATTTTGCTCCCAAATATAAGGTGCCACAAGATTTGATGATGGCTTGTGTTCTTGTTCTGCAAAACGCCGGAAGATTGCTGAAACGTATTATCCAAAAGAACTGTACGATTCTCATCATGTCGTTCCACCCTCGCCCGTGCTTCTTTTCCTCAGGTGGTAGCGTGATTGCGACCGATCCCGGTCCTCTGCCGCTAGCGGTGGTATATACGTACGAGTAACTGCGATAGGAAAATGTGAGAGGAATGTCCACAATAGCCGGATTTAGTCAGATCCAATTCGAGGGATTTCGTAGGTTCATTAATAAAGACTTGGCAGAAGAACTTAAGAAGTTTCTAACAATTAAAAATCCATATCACAAAATTGCATTTCAATTATTTGCGAAAAGATATCAATTGCTAGAACCCTCGATAAAAGAAAGGGATGCTGTGTATGAATCACTCACTTGTTCTTCTGAATTATATGTATCTGCGAGATTAATTTTTGGTCTATGACTCTTTTTTACTAGATGAAGCAGGAGGCATCGGTCCGTAGAACCTATAAAAAAGATATGGTTGTGGCGTGAAGTACTCTTGTGCACCTACGTCACTCGGCTCGCGCGCAACCCCGCCCCATTATGTTATGGAATAATTTTACTTCTTGCTGGGCTGGTTATTCAGAGCCAGCAACTGGCTGCCGGATTTTGTCTCGTCCGTAGCGCTTCGGAAGTCACTCTGGCGTGGCGCTGCTGGATACTTCTCATCAATAGGAATAGGAGGGAAAAAAGCTTATGATGAGCATATATTGGAGTCGATCATTTCCAAGATCTAATTCTAGTTTCTTATTATGTAGTGGAAACGCCTCGCAATCTTCTGTTTTACCCTTACGCTTAAGGGAAGAAATGTTCTTGGTGGATGCAGGCCTTGGTACCCCCAAAATTTGTATGCAAGATGAGCTTACAGGACTGCCAATCAAGCAAGCCACCAGATTTGAGAATAAGGTGGGATCCAAGAATGTAGTGGCTGGTGAATCACTGATCAAAAAGCGGATTTTGGAGAGATTCTTCATCGATCTAGTGGCCGGTGAATCACTAATCAAAGAGCGAGCAGCCGCCAGGTTTAATGATTTTGTGGGATCCCTGGATGTAGCGGCTGGCGAACCGCTTCTTCTTCCACAAAGATTCAGACAAAACCGAGCTTGGATAGAACTGAATAAGATTTGGCGAACGAATAAAAAGGTAAAAGGGTATCAAATTCAAAAAATTGAAGGAGGTTATTCAGTAGCCATCGCAGGTTTCATTACTTTTCTTCCATTCGAAGCTCTTAAAAATAAAAGGATAGCGAATGCTCGATTCACCATTGATAGCTTTATCCCGGGGGATATTGTGATCATAGCGGCAGATCAAACAAGAACTTGATGAAAAAAAAGAAAAGATAGAAAAAATTCTTAATAATCCGAAGCCCACCTTAATTCATTTTGTTGAGAATCTTGCACTTATTCCGGCCCTATATTTACATAGCCAAGAAAGGCTCTGGTGATTATGCGTGACTGCGGAGCGCCTGTCGCCCTGGCACGGCACTCTAAAATGCATTGCATGTTGGGTTGGGCCAGCAAGAAGACTTCGACTAGGGAGACGCAGAATGGAATTGAAGAAGGCAGCATAGTCTAAGATAACAGAATGGAACACCAACCAACGAGTAAGTGGTGGATTTGGATGGGGCCTCGCAGAAGAAGAGTACGCGCGCTAGCGCGCCCCAAGACGTCAGTCCTTTTTCTGCTTGCTGGCCAAAAAGGTCAGTTTACTGAATCCCTTCCAAACACCAACCCAATCTCCATTCCTTGATGGGAAATGAGCAAGACCATATGTTTATATAAAATATAGCCTATATATAAACCTAGCCCTTACTACCCGAACTTCTTACCTTCAAATAGGACTAACTGCCCGAACCCGCTTGCTTATCTTCTACGATCTAATTAAGTTAAGCAGTGGGTTTTTTTTTAAGTGACTAGAACTTCTATCAGCTACTATTCTAGCACCCAGCTGTGCCATGTGTTTATTCTATTCTGCAGGTATTCCTTTAAATAACTGATCTTTATATTGTACATGCTTACTGTCCTAAGATTTTTAAGGTCCACTCGGTGCCGTAGCATCAAATCAAAAAATATTGAACTTGTTAAAAGAATACTAGCTACAATACTTTCTTTAAAACTTTCCATTAAGGACACTGTTCCGATTGCGACATAGCTAGCGCGATTCTCGGACTACTGTACAAGACATCGGAAAGAGAAGACAAGGCACTGTTCCAATCCACTAGAGCTAACAGTTACAACTGAACAAACCATAGAGAATCTAGCTAGATCAAATCAAAATAATATAATAACACACCATAATTACCGGTTGGTTAAGGCTAGGTCTCCCATTGTTCAGCCAACAAAATCCACGGAGACGCTCCCTCCCGAACATCGCAGTTAACCCTGAAGAAGGCCACCGCCGATCTACGTCTACCGTCGACCAAAACATTGGTCAAGATAAACATTTGTTTGAAGTAAATAACCAGGAGCTGGCATGATTTGTTTTTCGAGATCTTGCACAGCACGTTTCGTATCAAGAAGAAGAAGAAAGCAATTGTACAATCGAGATTTCGTCAAAACTAAAACCAATTGCCTCAATTCGTATCAAGAAGAAGAAGAAAGCAATTGTACAATCGAGATTTCGTCACAACTAAAACCAATTGCCTCAATTCTAAGTGGCCATACACCAACAATCCAAGCTGGCATGATGTTTCGGTCGTTCAGTTTCATGGGCAGTTAAAGTACGTAGGTGCCACATAATTATTTTCCTTACGTAGCCACTAAATTTCCCACGTACCAGTATACTGTGCGTGAAGTATAATAATGCTCCACTGTAGTTGATAAGGTTTCGCGATTCGTGGTCGCGCCAATCAGCACCTGACCTGACCTCGGCGCATGTATATATCCCGAAACATGGTCCAGGAATCTTCGCTTTGCATGCATGGGCAGGGAGGAAAAACATGAAAGAAAAGTCATGCAACGAGAAGGGGCTAGTACTGGCCCAGTACTCCGTCGTCTCAATCCACCCAATCGTGCCAATTAATCATTGTAGCCGAGAATCATCGACGACCATTCCAGCAGCCCGGGTGCCATGCATGGTCCTTCACGCTCTACTAGTGCACGTTGTGAGGTCCATAGAAATGGTCCGACTCTTATAGCTTATGGTGGATAAAATTATGAGAAATAGTCTCACTTAAAATATAGTAAGCTCAAATTAACTCTTTTACGTGATGCGAAGACGAATGTATAAACATGTTGTTGTGTAGCTGTGACACACAATATGTTTATAGACATGAGCCATATTTAAGCTAGACTAGCATGGACCATTAGTTTTATCAATTCATGACTTATTCATTATAAATTCCATCCACCATCTACTGTACACTGGTACAATTGCGAGAGTACAACTGTCTATATATTTACACACGCATGAAAACTTTTTTTTTTTGTTAAACTGGTTATTATGAAGTTTCGACGTATTGAGGTGTCTATTTAATTGAACGTATGAGGTGTTTGTATCCTCACAAAACTCGCTCAACGAAAACTTAATTACAAAATTAAGTATCCAGCTAGCTAGCATATCATTATTCTGGTGAAGAACTATTACACCTCGCTGCACTAAAGTTTAATTTGTCTACCCACCATGGTGTCCAGAGACCAGAGGGCCCCAAGAATAAAAATTGGAATCAGTAAATTACGCACGAGGCCACACTTGGGCACTATAAATGGTACCTGCAGGTCCAGATGGCCCTGTAGCACATGCCAAAAAACTATTTTTATTGCCGTACTTTATCGTTTTAATGTGTAAAATTATTAGTCATTATTTAAATATCAATAATGACAAAACAAATAATAACAAAATTTTAAATATTATTTGAATAATTTTTTAATAAAATGAATAGTTAAAATTAATATAAATAATTAAAAATGTCAATATTTTTTAAACCAAAAGGAGTACTACCCAACACAGGGGCCAGACGAAGACTGGAGTAGGAGATTGTATCAACAGATCAACCATGCATGGAGTCACCCAACAAATGGGACCAAAAGCTCAAACAGACAAACCAAGAAACGACGGAACGAGAGCAAGGGACATCGAGATAAAGTCAAATATATGCATACGTACACATATATACTCCTATATGCTAAGTTTATCTTGTAACATGCGATTCACACTTTATTTAATCATGACCAATCTCTCACTGTACATACGTATTCTTTAACAATTGACATAACTTTTTCACTTTACATTTCTCGTAAAATCACTACAGGAACGAATTTGCTCGAAGGGGGGGGGGGGTGTTGTGTGGGGGACTTAATGGACACCAGATGAAACGCTAGTAGAAATGCACATCCCTTGGTGCTGATCGGTCGGTACGTCAGGCTTCGCCATGAGTCGCGTGCTCATGTGTTGCTTTGCTGACTTTGCTGGTATACAATGAACAATGTTCTTGGTTGCTTAATTATTAGCACCAGTCGCTTAGCCCGTGGACGTCGATTTGTGCCGCCGCCGCGGCGACGTCATCCTTACCTCCGCCGCCGTAGACGCACTGTCCCAGCTGCAGTGCGCCTTGCTGGCTCCCGGCGGCCTGGAACGCGCCGTCGAAGTATTCGGACCACCTGAGCTCGACCAGGGCGCCGGCGTAGCTGTCGACGTGCCCCCCGGCGTCGGTGACGGTGTTCGGTCCGAGCTCCAGCCACGGCAGGCTGGCGCTGGCGCTGGCGATGCTGTTGCTGTTGTTGCAGTGCTCGGCATCGGCGATGGAAGTCAGCGTGCTGGAGCACCACGCCGACGGGACGACCGGCGGCGCCGGGATGCCGCCACAGCGCTGCTGCTGCTCCTGCTGCAACGCGAGCGCGTCCATGCCGAAGCTGCAGCCGGCGGCCTGTAGGTAGCCCGACAGCGACGACGGCACGGCGGTGGTGGTCCAGTCGTCCAGCGGGAGCTTTACTACGTCGTCCAGCATTGACTCCGCGAGCGGTACCTGGAGTGGCGTCGACGCCGCGGGGATGAGCTCGGCCTCGGCGTCGCAGAACACGGTCGTAGCCGCGTCGCCGGCGGCGGCAACGGCTGCTAGCGGCTTGTGTGTGGCGGGGTCGATGCCGCGCTCCCTAAGCTTCTTCTTGACGTACGAGTTCCAGAAGTTCTTGATCTCGTTGTCCGTCCGACCGGGCAGCTGCGCCGCAATCTGAGACCACCTGACCATGTCACCGCGCGAACTCATTAGCTTGACTCTCCATTGCCGCTTGCCGTGAAGTCTGGAACTGAAGAGCACGTGGCAGATAATTAAGTCGGCCGGGGGTGACCGTAGCTTACTTGTTTCCCAGCATGGTGTGGAGCTGTATGATGAGGTCCTCTTCCTCCTGTGAGAAAGTGCCCCTCTTGAGGTCCGGCCTCAGGTAGTTTATCCATCTCAACCTGCAGCTCTTGCCGCACCTATCCAGGCCTGAACAATCGACCAACCAACAACGTACAAATGTTACACGACATTAGGTAGTGTAACGAACCTAGCTTGTGATGCTCCTGAACTCTAGTGCTCGGCAAGGCAACATATTAACTAGTATTAAGATACATACCAGCGAGCTTAGGGACGGAGCTCCAGCAGCCGTGCCCGTACTTGGCAATGTGGCTCATGAGCTTCTCGTCCTCCTCCGGCGACCACAGCCCTCTCCTCAGCTTCTTCTTGTGACCGCACAGTTGCTTCGCCATGCCGGCCGGGCTCGCTCTCTCGCTAGCTAAACCCGACAGAGGCAACAAACACGACGCGCGTCCCCGTCGTCGACGTCGGCCGCCGACGCCGATGGACCGATCGAGACGATGGTGGCAGGCAGGCCAGACGAGACGGAGGGCAGGTTTAAAAGAGCGCGAGGCCAGTCTGGCCGCCAGTGCAGGGGAGCTAGCTTTTGGACGGGGCCGGCTGGGAAGAGAGCGGTCGCTCTCAGGTAGGTGGCGTCGTCCTGCTGCCGTCTCCCTGCTGCTCGCCTTTACCGGTGGCGCAACGTACAGCATGCGCGCGCGCGCCCATGCTTCGCTGCACCGCACGGTTGCACAGCTTGCGCTTCGTGAGCTTTGGCTTTGTAGGGCGACATGGATCGAGATAAGGCAAATCTTCGTCAATGCGTGCTCATAGGCAGGGGCCTCGCTCTCGCAACGGTCCACCCGCCACACCCAGCTCATGTGAGCCCCCGTGCCACTCCCGCTTCCTTTTCTTTGTTTCTTCTATAAGTTCATGTGATTTACTCCCTGCTGGCCCTGCTTTATCTTAGTAGTAAGCTACTCGATCAGTGGGTTCTTGCAGTGTCTTGAGCGTGCATACTTTGTGTCAGTGTTTTGTTTACCGGTACACAGTAGAATTTACGTATATGAAAAAGGATTCGGCGTGTTTCTTGTCGATGTGGATTAACCTAAGGAAAACTTAGAGAGAATTAACCTGGTTCGGACCGTGTGGGGTGTAATACCCTTGATATCATACTCCACTTCTAGGATATCCTATGAGCACTGTACCAATCTCTAGATCAGTAGTTAGCACGCACATACATCGTAGATATATAGCACATATCAATAATATTACATATATTGTCACAAATAGAGTCTTACATCCATGTCTTAGATTATAAGTCAACGAGGTGCACCAGACAATCTCGCACAATCATTACATAAAAGGGAAACACAAGAAGCAAAAACCACAGGCAAACTTGAGCGCAGAATGGTCCTACTCATCGCCATCGAGGTCAGCACCATCTTCTTCTTCATCTGAGCGACAACTCCAAGAGTGAGCATAGAAGTACTCAGCAAATACTAACCCCGTACTTAGCTGTATTCATGCTTACAAGGCCGACAAAGAGGGGCTATGGTTTCTTTTTAGCGAAAAAGCGTTTTTATGTAGGCTTCTCTACAGATGAGTTTTCAAAACAAGGATTGAAGTGTTCCTACTCTATCAGTATTTTAAAGGTTAGATCTGGGAGAGTAGTAATCTTTCTCGTCAGTTCCCAAATTTTAACCAGATGGACCTCCACTATCCCAGCGAGACACATTCCAAAACACGGGCAGTTACACCCACGCACACCATCAAGGAAGTAATCAAGACTAATCATTGTGAGCGTATGTCAATACCATGACAACAGCCATTCCAGATGGATTATACACTCTGCAGAGGTTGTACATTATACCCACAGCCTATGCTCCTCTTGATCAACAGAGTTGCATAACGTTCACTCTAACGCACACCAAGGTGTCCACAAAGTCCACCTCAAAATGCAAACAGGGGTTATCTCTCGGGGTTTTCTAGGCCACGGATGACGCTATAGCACATTCTCGTAGCCAGACCGTGGGTTTAGGTCATCCACGTCTACTCTCTAGGACCCACACACAAACGGGTAATTATGAAAACCAGGGGATATACCGGTGGGCATTACGATCCTATGGCGTGGGCTATTGCTGTAATCGAAGACCAGACCGTGAGTATCTCACGTCTACTCTAGCGACTTGTGTACCACCCGACCACCTTAGGGTTCAAAGTGGACGACCGAGGGGGTGGAGAGAGTCCCGCCTAGACAGGTTCTGTGGTTGCACGAAATCACTACGTTGAGGTCTGATGAACCGGTCTTTATATGGTAGGGGCGGCGCTTGTCCACGGCAGGTGGACTAGTCAAAAGCCTACACACAGCACATAGCTCTAGGAGCCTGCCCCACGACTAAAAACATTATCCCTTCCTATCACCTATCACCAGTTTTCACTATGCCCCATCCCACTTTATTTGACATACTCCTCCAAACTCTTGTAACTCATTTGATAAATGATGGTTATGTATATTGAATGATGAAGCATAGCTTCATGTGAGTGTTCCTAAGCATTCTATTCAAGGTAGCTTTCTGTACGTTAAAGTATTTAATGACAGAAATCTTATAGTTAACAAGGTTCGATTGACAACTTGGTATCAAGGTGGTATTTATATCTATGAAGAGTAAGTTACTGACATAAATATAAATACATGTATAGCAAATAGGTTCTTAACCACACAATGTTTTGAACATATAGCTACGAACATGCAAGCATATGGGTTCTATAGGTGCGTAGCGAAACTAGGAACAAAATGATCAAAAGATTAGGACTTGCCTTCGAAAACGTCCTCGGTCTCTTCCTCGTATTCTGGGTTGTCGGCCTCTTCGTCTCCGAGTGCTTCGTCGTCTACACAAGAAAACGATAAAAAAAAGTAAATAAATAAATTTATACAAAAAAGAACATAAAACGAGGATTGAATAAACACTAAATTAAAAGAAACTCTCAGAGTGTTGGGTGGCTTCATAAGGTGGAGGTCGGGTTTAGGGTTCTAATGGTGCAAAAATCTCGATAAACGGAGGTGATATGTGAAAATAGTGGTAAATATAAGATGTGGGGGTCCTTTTGTAATTTTTTAAAAATTGGAGGACTAATGTGAAAATTTGTGGTGACAAAAAGGCGTTGCTAAGTGAGTTTTTAATGTGTAGGGGTGTATTTGCATGTGAAATTTTTTTTGGAATTTTTGGGATTTTATTTGGACTTAAAATAGTCTAGGAATAAATTTGTGTGTGCACTGGAGTGGGTGACCATAGCAATTTCGGCTGTGTGGCTGACGTGTGAGCCCGAGGCCCACTGGCCAGTGTGCGCGGGGCGGCGGCCAGCTGCCGCACGGGCCCGGCAGCCAGCGCTCAGTGCGAGTCTCCAACAAGGACGGAGCGGCGGTGCTTGTGTGCTATGGAGGTAGTGCGGGTGGTGGTGGTACCGTGGCTCCGGTCGGACCGGCACTCCGATGACCGGCAGCGAGGAATTGCCTCGCGGCGGTCTCGCCGGGGTTGGAAAGGAAGGCGCAAAATTCACGGCGAGAAGTGGGGGTGGTGATCTGGGCTCTGTAGAGGGCGCGCGGGGAAGTCGAAGGCGAGCCGCGGGGGCTACTTATAGACGGCGAGGCGGCCGGTGAGGCGGGGCGCGGCGGCAACCGGTCAAGGTGGAGTTGGTGGCGGCATTAACTCCGCATGGGCGCAGCCTTCTTGTGCGACGCGACGGCGTGACGCGAGCTAGGCACTGTGGGTGACGCGTGGGGCAGGTAGCATGGGCGGAGCTCGACGCCGACGAGGCTTCGTCGAGCAGAAGCGGTGACGTCGACGGTCCGGCGTGAAGCGACGTGATGGGACGAAACAGGGCAGCACTGTGCGCGACGGGGGAGGCGTGACGTTGAG
>BCLG01001641.1:1752-24042 GCA_001602295.1 Zoysia matrella | reverse complement strand
TTATCTATATAGTTTCTAGCGTAATTTACTATTCCTAAAAATTGCTGCAAAACCTTTTTGTCATTCATGACATCTGGAAATTGTAAGATCTTTTTTGCTATATGTTCTTGCAAGTATATCTTTCCTTCTCCAATCTCATGACCCAAGAAAATAATTCTTTCTTTACATATCTCCATTTTCTTTTTAGACAATATTAACCCATTCCGTTCTACCTTTCTAAAGAATACTTCAAGATGAGCTATATGTTCTTTGTAAGTTTTTAAAAATATTAACAAGTCATCTATATATACTAACACAAAATCTTGGTTTTCATTAAAAATATTTTGCATTTTCCTTTGAAATAAAGCGGGTGCATTTTTTAACCCTAATGGCATAACAAGCCATTCAAAATGTCCTTGGGACACGTGAATGCCGTCCATGGTATAGATTCTTCTTCCATCTTTACTTGCCAAAATCCGGCCTTTAAGTCGAATTTTGAAAAATATTTACTACCCTGTATTCTATTAATCAATTCTTGTTTGTTTGGAATGTTATAAGCATCATCTACCGTGTTATCGTTTAACCTTTTATAATTGATTACCATTTTTGATTTGCCTCTTACTATTTCAGAATGATTTCTTACAATAAAGGCTGCAGACCTATGTGGGCTTCTACTTTCTCTTATTGCTCCTAGTTTTAGCAATTCTTTAATATGCATTTTAAATTCTTCTATATCCTTTGGGGTTGATTCTATAAGACATGTCTTTATTATATAGTCTGGATTTATTAGAATTAATCTGCACTTAATAGAGTTTCTTTCCCAATATTTCATTGGTATCTCTCCAATTATCTGGATGTCCTCTAACCTTTGTACAATTCTCTCAATATCCCCTTTGGACTTTATATCTCTATACCAGTTTGAAGCAAAGGATTGCAAACCTATGCACTCTGTATTGGTGCTAGCTATATAATATGTTTCAATACTTGTGCTAAAATCAAACTCTTTCTCTTCTCTTTCTTCAGGGATATTACTTACTTTTAGGTAAAAACTTACTTCTGAATCAATGTTCATATTAAAAATTTGCTTAGTTCTACCACGCTTTCGCACTTCTGAAATGTATGGACCGTCGTCTTGATAAGGAATAAATGTGCTCCATTCTCCGCATCTTGTTCACCGTCGGCATCGTGGACTCCATGCATCCCATGCTCAGTGCCACTTGGACACCTGTTACCCCCGCCCGCTGCACTTGGACCCCACCTGCTAACGGAAACGGCTCGCCAGCTACCTATATAAACCGCCTCGCGCACCCCAAAGCCAGTCACGGCGGCCTAGTTCTCCCAAGCACTCCTGATCAGTACTTCTACGACCAGCACTACTGATCAGTAGCTATGGTGGTGGCCATGGAGGATGCGGAGCCCCGCACCATGGAGACGGAGCTGCCCGAGAAGGGGGAGGAGGCGCTGGTGCAGAAGATCACCGCCCTGGCCACTGCCATCGCCAAGCTGCCGTCGCTGAGCCCGTCGCCGGAGGTGAACGCGCTCTTCACCGAGCTGGTGACCGCCTGCATCCCTCCCAGCACCGTGGACGTGGAGCAGCTCGGCCCGGAGGCGCAGGACATGCGCGCCCGTCTGATCCGCCACTGCTCCGAGGCCGAGGGCCTGCTGGAGGCGCACTACTCCGACCTCCTCGCCGACTTCGACAACCCGCTCGACCACCTCAAGCTCTTCCCCTACTTCAACAACTACATCCTGCTCAGCCAGCTCGAGTACGGTCTCCTGGCGCGCCACGTCCCGGGCCCGCCGCCGGCGCGCGTCGCCTTCGTGGGATCCGGCCCGCTCCCGCTCAGCTCCCTCGTCCTCGCCGCGCGCCACCTGCCCGCCGCGTCCTTCGACAACTACGACATCTGCGGCGAGGCCAACGACCGCGCCCGGCGCCTGGTGCGCACCGACGAGGACCTCGCCGCGCGCATCACGTTCCGCACCTCCGACGTGGCCGACGTCAGGCGGGACATGGCATCCTACGACGTCGTGTTCCTCGCCGCGCTGGTGGGCATGGCCGCCAAGGAGAAGGCGCGCGTCGTGGAGCACCTCGGCCGGCACATGGCCCCCGGCGCCGCGCTCGTGGTGCGGAGCGCGCACGGCGCGCGCGGGTTCCTGTACCCGATCGTGGACCCGGAGGAGATCCGGCGCGGCGGGTTCGAGGTGCTGGCCGTGCACCACCCGGAGGGAGAGGTGATCAACTCCGTCATCATCGCGCGCAAGCCCGACGTCGCTGTCCCCGCCGCCGTGGAGGCCGCCAACGTTAACGGGCACGCTCATCACGCGCACGGCGGAGCGGTGCTGACCCGGCCGTGCCTGTGCTGCGAGATGGAGGCCAGGGCGCACCAGAAGATGGAGGAGATGCCCGTGGAGAAGCTGCCGTCGTAATCGAGCATCCCGTCTTGCTTGTGTAGGGACCCCTCTCTCTCACCGATGGAGGGAATTTTAACGACGAGCAGTATTGTCTTCATAGTAATTATTATTACCATCACTAAAATCATCAAATTAATCTACCTGCATGGCATGCTAGCTGCATGGTAATAATTTAAATGACCGTATGCATGCCGGTTGCCGGCGCTAGCTATTGAATTTTCTGGTGTATTGTTACCACAATTATTAATTTATCATTGCGTCTGTGTGAGTGAATTTATCCAAAGCTACAGAGATGAGCATCTGTAGCCTGTAGTGTATGGTGTCGAGTGATAACTCAAGTATGTAATTCCTGAGGAAAAAAAACAGTATCATTCCTGAATTTTCGCACGGAAGAAAAAAGTGTCATTTCTTTTTTTTTTGTGGAATATATAGTAGGATATGTATCTTTGCATTGAAAGGAAAAAAAGGGTCCTTCAAATTTATATTCGCCCCACTCTGCGCATGATTGGACTGACTTATGAAGTGTAGCTATTGGGAAAGCCACAGATGATTGGGCTGCTGCTGGAAATGTGTGCCGCTCGTTATAAAGAGAGGAGTATTGAAGAGGAGGATCTATTTCCATGCTGCCTCTCGAACTCCAGATGCTTGAAACATTCCTCTTAATTCTGATCACAAGCCATTTCTCCCAACTTAGTAGTACCACACATCAAAGGGGAAAAACTTCCATTGGAGACAATAGTCAAAGACACTATCGAAGGTCTGAAAAAAAAAGATGTGAGGTCTCAGTTTCAGATTACTACATGTTTGCCAAACGCACTCACCACATGCAAATTTAAGTAGCAAAGATCCTAGTGATATGTGAGGTCTCAGTTTCAGATTACTACATGTTTGCCAAACGCACTCACCACATGCAAATTTAAGTAGCAAAGGTCCTAGTGAATAATCAAGCCAAGGTACTGTAGTAAATTAGTTGTGTTTTGATTGTTTTCTTCGTGCACTGCAAAATGGATAGTATTGGCTACTGACACAGTAACTGTACACTCGACAACCTGACCATCCTCAAGGACCTCAACATTAACTGCATGTGCTGAAAATTAATTTGGTTGGTCTTCTTATTCCACAAAACTGAATATCTGATGTGAGATCTCACTTTTGCTGTTCCATTCTGCACTACAGCAGTATGTTCTTCCAATCTGTGCACAATGTTTTGGTGAGTGATTCGTCCTCAACGCCATGGACTGCTAGACAGGAATCAGATGCATTAGCCAGTTTTCATCTCTTCTGTGCAGGATGATATGCAAAATTTCATACTGAAACGAGCAGTCCTATGGTTTGTCTCTAAACTAAGCAAAATCAAACGAGGCACTGCTGTAAATGGAACAGGAAGAGATTAAGTTCACAATCAGATGCAAAGATCAAACTGATAAGTTATCTGGACAAAGCCTCTGTACTTTGTGAGAGAATGAATTCAATACTTAGACGTTTGAACAGGTCATCTCTTTCCTTCTTCTTCTCAACCCATTGTACACTAGCTGAACGAGAATTGGATGCTCAACAACATCCAGAAACGGGACTTCAATCTAGAAGCAGGGCAGAGGAGATCATCTTCATTCTTCAACGACAGAAAACATAAGAGTATCCATGCCATGTGTAGTCCAGCTAGAAAGATGGCATGCCATTTCGGATCATGATCAATAAAAGCACGAAAATCACACTTATTGTTTTCGTGGATTAGCGTAAACGCTTGATATAGGAGTAAGAACTGGGCTTGTTCCTTGAAACTGATTCCCCAGGGCTGGTCGAAACTGATTCCCGTCTCTGAAACAATGTTGTTCCTTGAGATTCGTTTGTACTAATCGTGTTCCACAAAAGTCTGGACAGCCGGTACGCGCAGAAAGACGGATCGAACAGCCTAATCAAGCTGTGTGCGTCCATGGGTTTGAAAACTTAACAAACATGCAACGAAGTTTTCACTGAATTTTCATCAGGAAACAACATATGGTGGAGTTTTGGAACTGCAGCGATAGGATATGGACTGAGGCCGAATGAAACTCTACCCTGTACCCGAGAGAACAGAGCATTTTAGCTCCACGCTTCGAAGGATGCATATGCAACTTGTTTAATTTGAATGGTGAACAGTGCTGTGGAATTGGCGTTCATGTCAGGTGCGTGCCGACCCGACCCAAGCAACTTGTTCGTTGCTAGTACTGTTACGCTACGCGGCAGAATTTATTTTCACGAGCACCCAAAATAAATGCTACTGTTGCACCTCCGACTCTTTGTTGACGTTCTTCGCCTACTCTAGCACCACGAGTACTAGCTGTGACTGATGAAAAGCAATAACGCATCAACGCGAACTCCCTTCAGGTTCAGATTCAAACATGCAGATCAGCATGCATGCAAATGGTGATTATTTAATATGGATGGCGGATAACATGACGAGGACGATGATCGGTCGGCACACCGGCGAACCCAGCCAGTGGGCTTTAAATAGTAAATATAAATAAATAATCTCAAAATATTGCTATATATGTGTATCACATTTGATAGAGATAACAGTAATTAAATTTTAGATATTGATATAGATCTATATTAGACTGTTATTTTTCACATAATTATCTAAATCAAGTATATAAATACTTGATAAAAAATATAATTTTTGGTCTGTAGTGATATAATATTTGATGTTTTTTGAAATATTTCTCTCTCTCTCTCTATGCATTTACGAGTTAAAAATTTTTTAACCTCATGTTTCTTAATTTTAGTAAACTAGAGTAATGTTTAATAGTATAGAGTGGTTATTCGGTCGTCCCAAATGAGAAGAACAAGTTTTTTCTCTTTTAGTTTTTAGTGATTAACATTGTTATAATATTTACTGTTGTTTTCATCCGTTTAGCTGAAATTTTTTTTTACATACACTTCGTAAAATCTAGTACGTCGTCGAGCTTCTTCAATTAGCGAGAAACATCAAAGCAAATTAACACGACTGGCGACACCTAGTTGGTAGGTCGATCGGCGAGCCGCGCGCGAGCAGTTGGTTGGTCGATCGGCGAGCGCGTGGCCATAAATGCGCTCACTGGCCTGGGCCTGCGGAGCTGTGGCGTCCACCGCCGCGGCGAGGGAACGAGGCCAGGCCATCGTCCACGGAGCTGCATGTGCTTCCAGTTCCAGACAGCACCGTGGGCATGGCGGAGCGGATCGTCAACAATTCGACGGGCGCGTTTCCGCGGCCTTCCACTGTCACGTACTGCCGTCGACCCTGTACATCCTTCTCACACATTCTCCCAACCAACCCCATTAACTCTTCTGCTCTCACGCACTGAGATCGGCATTTGCATCTTCCTTCTATCGCTCTTGCCTATATAAAGCCGCTCGACCACCCAGTCCGATCTCAGAGCTCCTCCTACTCCTGCTTAGCTACTCTAGTCCTAGCTAGTAGCAACTGAGATGGGGAAGCAGCGCGCATGGGCCGTGGGTCTCGCGGCACTAGCCGTGGTGATCGCGCTGGGAGTCACTTCCGATGCGCGCAGATTGGAGAAGCAAGGCTTGCTCAGTGGTGGCGGCGGCTTCGGTGGTGGAGGTGGAGGTGGCTTGGGCGGTGGGCTTGGCCATGGTGGAGGTGTTGGTGTCGGGTTTGGAGGCGGTAAAGGAGGTGGCCTTGGGCTCGGAGGAGGTGGTGGCTCCGGGGGAGGTGGCGGCGCTGGTGGTGGTCTTGGTGGAGGTCTCGGCCATGGCGGTGGCGTCGGGGGTGGGTTTGGCGGTGGGAAGGGTGGTGGTTTACGTGGTGGAGGTGGCCTGGGAGGAGGTGGCGGTGCCGGTGGCGGTCTCGGCGGAGGGATCGGCCATGGTGGTGGCCTTGGAGGTGGGTTTGGTGGTGGGAAAGGTGGAGGGTTAGGTGGAGGAGGCGGACTTGGCGGCGGCGGTGCCGGTGGCGGTCTTGGCGAAGGGATCGGCCATGGTGGTGGCCTTGGAGGTGGGTTTGGCGGTGGGAAAGGTGGAGGGTTAGGCGGAGGAGGTGGTCTTGGCGGCGGCGGTGGGGCCGGTGCGGGTGGAGGTGGTGGCCTCGGAAGCGGTGCCGAAGGTGGTCTTGGAGGAGGTGCGGGTGGAGGTGGTGGCCTCGGTGCCGGCGCAGGTGGTGGACTAGGCGGTGGCGCGGGAGGCGGTGCTGGTGGAGGTCTTGGAGGTGGTGCAAGAGGAGGTGCTGGAGCTGGTGGTGGTTTTGGCGGCGGCAAAGGTGGAGGCTTCGGAGGTGGAGTGGGTGGTGGAGGTGGTGCAGGTGGAGGCGCTGGTGGTGGCTTCGGAGGCGGCGCTGGTGGCGGAGCAGGCGGAGGCTTCGGTGGTGGAGGTGGGTTTGGAGGAGGCGGTGGTGGTGGCATCGGCGGCGGGCTCTAAGCACGTCGATCGTGAGCTCTATAAAAGAATGTAATATTTATGTCGATGTCATATTGTATCTATAACAGTATTGTAACATTTGTGTTGTGTCGTCCGTATATGATTTGCTATATATTTTTAGAACTAAATATATTTACATTCACAATACAATTTTTTTAGAGGAATTTTCACGTTTACATAGATAAAAAAAACTCAAATGACCTTAATTAACTGGGCCTTTCTTGCAACCAAAGGCCGGATTGCACCCGTCGCGCGCACGAGTCCTACTCCTCCAAACTCAACGACGCGCTACGCCTCATCTTCAAAGACGAGGCGGACGGACGTGAAGGCCCATCTAATAATGCCGCTAGATCGCCTCGTCAGGACTCATCAGCCCACAAGCCCGTGAAGGCCCATCAAATTCACTTTTTCTATTTCCCCTCTTTTTCTCCAGAATTACAGTAGCATTTGCAAGAAGAAAAGAAAACAACTGCAGATGCGCTTCTGAATCCACATGCCAACTAGGAGTAATATATATGCATGCTGAATCTTAAGTACCACCTGTGACCTTAATTATGCTAGGCTAATTAAGCAAAGCCGCAGAAAGATGCTGCGTGAGAGGCATTATCAGGTCATGTCAGGCACTAAACAATGTCACAGTCAGTAAGCAGGATTTACTGTTCATCGTTAAGCACAAAGCTGTACTCCTACAGGAGAGTACTATTTTTCTTGGCTGATCGATCGAGGTGTACTGCTTTTGAGGAAATTTAGATTGTACTTTCTGGAGGTAAATTACTAGTGATTTGTGACAGCATCTGAATTTCCACGGCAGGCAAATCAAAGATGGATTAACATTCCGACCTGCCCATGACGCTGGAGCTCCATGACAATGATGCAGAGGCATGGGGTCATGATGATGGTCATCAGATCTCTCAAATTAATCAGGTATCATCCGTGATTAAATATGTGTTCGTCCTCCTCGCAGCCCGAAACTATGTCTGGCCATGGTTGGGCAAGAGTCTGGAAACTGAACAAAGAATTGTATTGCTCTCATCTCATCGCCTGATTGCAGATCTGCTTGACAATCCAGATAGACGCTCTGAATTATTGTAAATTCAGAGTAAAACCTACAGTAGCTCGTATGGTTAATTTCCATGTCTCCGTGCTAATAGCAATGCTTTAACAGTAAGATACTCCAGTGATGATCGAGGGAGAATAGCTAAAGAAAGAATGAGAGAAAGAAAATAAGAGAAAGATGCTTGCCTCTTTTGCCAAAGCGTTGAGCATCTGCGTTTGTGGAGTTCCCCAAGTGGCCAAGCATCGTCTCGCCCATCATCCTATGCTTTTGTGGTGAAGGTGCTCTTTCAGAATCACACGTCCTCCTGCAAGAGCAACGCGAAAAGCTCATCTCCTATAATTGATTGAGTTCCTGCAAACTTGTGCACTGCTCATAGTCATTGGCAATGTCTGTCACTGGCGTTGCTCAGCTCACTGGCGTGCGGTCTGACCAAAGCGAAGCGAGCGTCAAGTCAGTGATAGGAGTTGCATTCCGACTGACTGAAACCAATAGCCGCTCCAGTTTCTACTGTACGATGCAAGGCAACAAACAGTGATCCCAACATGAACATGGCCTGCTTCTCAGTCCTGCTGCCTGGGAGAACTCCAGCCATGCCCTACCAGTACATCCTCAGACAAGACCTGCCTGCTTCCAACATGACTTCAACTGGGAGCAACATGGTCTACTGCCTTCAGTGCGTTGCAAAATATCTGTACCAAGTTACAGTGTAGTATCACTCTGCTTTAGTTTAATTTAGGCCTCTTTTTTGTGGTTTTCCAGAAATTATACAGTAATTTTAGAATAATTACTTAGTTCCTCATTTTATATGAAAAATGGAGTAGGATGGTCGGCTTGCACCTTTTGCTAAGTTAATCGTGCATCCATATGCAGCTGGGTCGAGCAACGAATAGCTGGGAATCACTTTGCTACAAAGACGTAATAATGACCGTCATTAGCAGATAAGCTTGCAGTTTTGCTTACAAGACAGGCTTGACCTGCCTGGCGTCTAAACTCTGATTGGGCCAGCAGCTAATAAGATGTGTGACTCTTCAAGCCAAAGGTACACTTAGGACAATCCCTTAATCAAAATGATTTCATTCCCGTGATTACAAACAAAATCCCAGAAAGAAAACCCCAAACAAATTCTTTTGAGGTTGAATGAGGTCCGATTGGTGGGCCATCTCTCTCCCTAAACTGTCCATCAATCTCATCATCCAAGAAGATGTTGGCCTTGCAAAAAGGCAGGTCCTCAGCTGAGCTCCTGTGGCCTCTGCTTCCTTTCCCTCTTGTGCTCCCATCGTCCCGTGTCTCTCTCACCACTCTTGTGCTCTGCTGTGCTCCATTTCCCTTCCCTTCTCTTCTCTAGCCAGGCTCAGGTAAATGAGGCAAAAACTCACAAGATCCTTCCTTTCTCGGCTTGTCCCAAAGATTTTGTTTCCATTTCCTTCTCCCTCGCTTCAAAAATTCCTTCTTTCCTTTCTTTTCTGCAGCTGATCGCACGTGGGGGAAGGTGGATGGGAGTTCAGACAATGGCTTCCCTCGGCGGCGGAAGTGGCGGCGGCCCGCTTTCGTGCCAGGGCTCGGTGTACAGCCTCACCTTGACTGAGGCGGAGAGTCAGCTGGGCGAGCCGCTGCGGAGCATGAACCTGGACGACCTCCTGCGCACCGTGCTCCCCACTGTCCCTGAGCCGGCGACCGGGGGCAAGAAGACGGTGGATGAGGTCTGGCGCGACATCCAGAGCGCCGGCAGCGGCCGGCAGCTGTCGACCATGGGCGAGATGACGCTGGAGGACTTCCTCTCTCGCGCCGGCATGGCCGTCGACGGCGGCGTGGGATGCGTCGGCCCGCATTGGCTGCACCAGTACCAGCTGCCGCAGCACCAGTACGCGCCCTTGCCGCCGCCGCTCGGGATGGGCGCTGCTCAGTCGGTGACGGTGCACCGTGACGGGCTCGGCGACGGGGTTGGGGGCTTCCTCTCGCAGTCACAGGTGGGCGGCCGGAAGCGCGGCGCGGACGGCGTGGTGGAGAGGACAGTGGAGCGGCGGCAGAAGCGCATGATCAAGAACCGCGAGTCGGCGGCGAGGTCCCGAGCCAGGAGGCAGGTGGGCATTTTCGATCTTTTAATTGACGGAAATTGTTTCTAACAAGGTTCAGTTCATCCATGGTTGTGGCTGCATGGCAGGCGTACACCAACGAACTGGAGAACAAGATCGCCCTGCTGGAGGCGGAGAACGAGCGTCTTCGGAAGCTCAAGGTAAACTTATTCGTCATGAGTCATGACTGAAACAAACAAAGATTGTTTCGTGGTCCCGTGATGTTTTCAGTTTGTTTTGAGCTTCATTCAGTTCAGATCTTGGTGCACTGAAGCCCGCATAAACTCTGAAAGTGAGTCATTTCTTAGTCCAAACAAAAGTAGGATGTTTGAACTTGTTTTTTTGGATCCTTTTGGTGGAGATGGTTGAAATTTCAAAAGAGTGACTGATGCTAGCAAGCATGATATCAGCACACACAGTCACCGAAAAGTTCATAGAAAGATGAGCAGAACTGGCTCCAGTTGTGGTCCATTTCACTTTATGCTATAGTATAAAAATGAGATGGTGGATGATCACGCACTCTCCTGTAATATATGCTTGCAATGTACGATTTGTCTAATGCGCTCTTATTGGGCAGGCAATCTTCTTCTAGTCTCAATAGTCTCTCTCTCTCTCTCTCTCTGGGGCTGTTAGGCTGTAAGAATAAGAATGAGGAATCCTTTTTACTATGTAGGAGTAATGTAAGACTGATGAATCGAATGCATTGGTTTAGGTCGGTCCCTCCACTTACAGTTCCATTTTCAGTCACCAGTCCTGGCCTGATTCGAGTTCACATTTGGCAAAATGAGTAACTCATTTGCTTATTTCCTTTGTTGCAGATGTTGGAGCCACTGGAGCCGCCACCGCTTGAGCACGAGCGGCGGCCGGTGCCGGAGCCAAAGAAGCAGCTCCGGCGGACTAATTCGGCCAGGTTCTGAGGATCAGCGGCAATAACATGTTGACAGCAAAACTCTCTGTAGGGCGTTAACTTGAATGGCATGGATGGTGATTTTATCAGCGCATGACAGTAATGCTTTAGCTGCTGCTGCTGGGTTTGCTCTGTAGTAGAGTGGATGCTCTATTGGTACTCATACTGTGGTATGGAGGTCCTTGCTCTTGTCACACAGCAGTATGTGTACTGAAGAATAGAAGAAAGGTACTACTAGCTGGTCTGGCAGTGGCATCAGTATTATTGGGCTTCATTGTTCAAAGAAAAGTATTAATCCTGCAGAAAATATTGCGTACAAAAGATTCAAAATGGTCAAACATTTTCCTGATAACTGTTCAAACAGTAGCTACGGACTGCCCCTTTAATCTTGTCTTAAAAGACGGAAAACATCCATCTATTTGCGCGAAGATAGTACCAATACAAGTTGTGGAACAGGGCATCCGTTGAAGGCAGAGCACATGTGCCGATAAAAGATCAGGGCCCCAATTAAAGTGGCGCTCAGAAGCCCAATAGAGTTTTCATCCAGAAGTCCATACGTGGGCCGTTGGGCTTAGATTCCGTTTCAAACGAAGAAATTTTTTTTTAATTTTTTTATAAAATTAAACTGATTTTTAAAAAATTCATACGTGAAATTTCTGCGTTTCAAAAGAAACCTTAGAAAAAAAATTGACACCCATGATCCGGCGACGTGACAGGAAGACCCCCATGGCGGATTCGATGGTCGATTCATTCGTGACGGCCAGAACCAGCTGCTGCGGCCATGGACGCAAGCCATGAACAGCATCACGTCCGAGTCCTCCGACTCCTGCTCCTCGCCGTCGATGTTTCGTTGTCGTCCCGAGAGGAAACTGCTGGCGGTGGCGTCAGGAGGTGGCAGCGGCAGAGCGGACACGTCGGGACCGCCGGCCGGGCCAACCACCGGTCGAGGCAGCTCCGGTGGAAGAGGTGCCGGCACCTGAGCTCCCTGATCTCCTCGCCCTCATCGATGCCGCTCAGGCAGAACACGCACTCCTCCTCCTCGACCTTTTCGCGGCTGCTGACAAAGGGGCGCCTTCTCCTGAACGGCGCCACTCGGAGGACCTCGCCGATGGCGCGCTTGCTCTCCGCCGGGAGCTGCTGGAACGACGCCGAGCCGCTCGTCGAAAGACATGCGAATTGCGCGCGCGCCAGAGCGCTCAGGTTGCGCGCCGCGATGCGGCAGAGGATCTGCGCCGCAAAGATGACGAGTACGGAGATGGGAGGGAGGAGGATCAGGAGCGCTCTCATGGACGCCATGATTGATAGATCGATCGATACAAGTAGAAGGATCTCTCTCCGGGGAGCGTCTAATACTTGAAGCCGCCTCCGTGGTCGCAACCACGTATTTATACGACGAGACTTCTTGTGGCTTCATATGGATCGCTTATTCTAATCGACACGTGATTCGGACAGTACGGAGGAAAATATTTTTTATTCAAAATTAAGTTACTCCTAGATGACTGCGCATTGATATATTCTGAATTAAAAAAACTTATCATATGTCCTACCTCTAAAAAAAAGAAAAGAAAAAATACACTGCGTACGTGGATATGCTGTTCCCGGCAAGGTCGACATGGGTTACAAATTTAATACTGACGAAATTCATTATCCTGTCAAGTATAATATATCACTTCACCATTTATTTATTTATTTATGCAAGGCTATACATTATGTTGTTGGAGCTTTCATTGTCATCAACTTGTTTGTCACCTTGTGCACATAAAGTTAATGAATTAAGCGATCAATGACCATGCCTAAAGCTGGGCATTTGGGCCGTGTCAAATGGGCTGCATTGAGGCCCGGTTAATTTGGCACGCCTCAAGCACGACACGGTCCGATCCGATTCGTGCCCGAGCCGGCACGGGCCCGTACGGCGGGTCGTCCTAGGGCTGAAGGTCCAGGACGGCAGCGGCACGACACGGCCCGTTTATGATTTTATATTAAATAGAATTACGTTTCTGTTAAAAACACAACAGCCGACGAGCTCTAGTGGTTAGTCTCCTCCCTCCTAACATCTGTCGCGGGTTCGACCCCTCCGGAAGGCACATTTTGCCTCATTTTCTCACATTCCAGCATATTTGTGCCAATTTTTTCTTGGGTCGGCCGTGCCGTTAGGTGGGCCTTACCATGCCGGGCGGAGCCGCCCGTTTGCCCAGGTATCCATGCCTAGCGGATCTAAGACTGGCCCCAACTGAATATATATATATGCAGCGCTACGTCTCCCTATTTTTGTTCACAGAAATATTTGACTAGTTTATCCTTTTTCTCGGCCATGCAAATAAAGCTTGTCATGTACTACTATGTCATACACGTGCCCTGTATATTGGAGAGAACGGAAAATTCTAGCCATACCAGGACAACATTTTTACAGTAGTAGATTCGTTCCATATTGAATCTGAATTCGACTGCCCAAACCTAGAAATATCTGGAGATATTTTCAGGAGAAAGACATATATATCTGTCACAAAAAGCAGTAATAAATGACGACAGTGCAAGTCTCTACAGCCCAGCTAGACATTGTCAAGACTTTAAGGTGAAAGTAACTGTGACAAGCCTCGTTACGTTGACAGCTCAAACGGTGAACGATAGCTTAATTTCACGAGCATAAAAATCCCCATTGACCAGGAAACTTCATTTTAACTTTTTATTTTATTTTATTAAATGACCCTTCTTGATTCAGTCGAACACGGGACCTCTTCTAAATATAGTCAGTAGGGATCTCTTCTTCCCGTTTTCTGGGACATGCATTTAGCTTATACAACACGGGATGCAATGTGACTGAAAAGAAACATACTCTTGAATTATCAGTCATTACGTCTTGCAAATGAAGGCAGGTAGCCTCTTGCCAATAAAATAAAAGAATATAAAATGAAGACAGATAGCCATATAGCGAACTACAGGAGGAGCCATGAATGTAACTCATGAACAATTGATGCTGATCAGCCAACCAAAGCATGCAGTTACATATTGGTCTCTACTAGCTCATAATGTAGCAAATCAGCCCAGTTCTAAGGAAATATTTGAATTGTGTCTGGGGCTGTCAATCTAGGTGTTTTCTATTTCTGGATCAATATCAAATACAAAAATAATGTTTCTTTTATTTTTCCTAGCCAGAAGTTTGAATGGATAAGACTTCGAAGTTGATCAATCACAAATACAAAAGGATAAAGTAAACAGGTTGCGGCATATTGAGGACTGGCCAATGCAACAACCAGACAATTGATACTAGTGAGATACAGGCATATTGAAGACTGGCTGAATCCACACATTGTGTATTTGCGTTACTATTAGAGGACAAAGAAACTCTGTAACGTCTCCAAAGTCAGGAGTACATGGCAACTATGCACGCTTTACCAATTGTGTAAGCTATGCAATAAATCACAAAAAGTCGCTCTGGTGTGCTAACTGAAGGTACTGTAGAAGCGTATGAACGCCCTGTTCACAAGCATATCTCCGTCTTTCGGAAAAAAAGTGTACAATATTCTAAAGGGCTATGTTGCAAGAGCATTGTCTTCACTCCATGTCAAACTCCCTCAGTGACCTCGGGCTGCAGATGATGTCGAGTGGCTTGTTCATGGAGTCCTGCAGTATAGAAATCTGCCCTTCCTTGACAAGTATATCCTCATCAAGGGACTCGATCTTCTTCTTCAGTGCTACAACTTCATTCTGCATGAGGCCGACGTTCCTCCTCAGTTGCTTTGCTTCCTGCCAAGACAGGTCTCTCTCCTCTGTTACCGTTTTCAGTGTTCCACGAAGAGCACTTAGTTCCTTCGCAGATTCCTGCAAATCTTGTTGCATCTCATTCATTGACCCAACTTTCTTACAAACCTGCATAAGTAACATTAGACAATACTTGACCAAAGAAGACTTTCAGAGAAATGCCACAAATAAAAGCATCGCACAGACATGACATCTAGCATTTACTTACAAGGTATAACATCTAATATGAAACAACATTTAACACCTAACAAGATGACGCTCTAGGCAAATTGACATGATCAGCACATCTAGTGAATTTGCATGCCCTACTCAGCCTAAAAAAATATACAGTGCAATTGGTTTGGATTATGATATTCCACTTTTAACTGTACTAGATATTTTGTTAGTTTCCATCGGTTTTTCTTTTGTGCCCAGTAATGATAATCTGGTGTTATATATATATTTTTTTAAAAAAAGATGATATATGGAATGTTGTTTCTTGTGCTACCTTGCATCATGTCAATTAAGAACTAGTTACAGAAACATTCAAGCAGCATCAAAAGAAATGTCAACTTATTGCAATGACTTTGGCACTTTGTACTCCACTTGGCATAATTTTATTCTAATGTTTTAGCAAGATTTCAAAGGTTGACAATAATTAGAATGACTATCTAAAACTACACGGGCAGCAAAATAACTGATTTGAACGGTCAAATGCTAAATGGTTTTGAATAGGTTGATAGTAACATATCATCAAAAGGTCGTTCAACATCCAAATCACATATTTGGCAGAGAATAATGATATGCTTCTTTATTAGGGAGTAAAGATTTGATGCTACCTGAAGCTCCAACTGCTTAGTCTTGTGGGTGATGCAAGAAAGTTCATCATGAACTCGCTGGATCTCATTTCTCATAACATCTTGGATACGAAGCGAAGATGCCAGATCAGATTGCAACTGCTCAATTTCAAGTTCCTTTGACAGGACTGCCTCCTTTAATAGTCTGCTGAGCAAAGCCTCTTCTCTTCTCTCAGTTTGAGTCCAAAATCATCCTGCAATACAGCAAAAGCTATCAGATGTGATTATAAGCCTAAGAACAAGCAATAGGAAAATAACCTTTTCAACTTCTCATATTTTTTTTGAGGCAGATGTTAATTAAAATAGTTTCACTAGACAAAGCATTGAAAATGTACAATTCAGCAGGGTCCTCGTGGCTAATTTTCTAGTAGGAAAATGTAAACTATTGGTAACTACTCTAACAGAATAAAAAATAATTTAGTTCAAAGGCTTTTGTACCAGAATAAAACTCACTTTTTGCTCCCGAGAAGGACTATCCCTAGCTGCAGCCTCACCAGGTTTTTCTTTTAAATTTTGCTTTTCAGTAAGTATGGTACTGACTGTCTGCAAACTTCGCTTTAGGCCCTCAATTCCTCCTTTGATGCTCTGGTGCTCAAAAGTGTAATCCGTGACTGTCAGCACATTAGTATCACTGAAAGATTCATTTTCATGACGTCTGTGTTTCATCAAATTCAAGAGCTTGTTGCAAAGTTGGTTAATCTTATCAAGCAATGACATGCCTTGTGTCTGCAGCTTGTCCACAATAGCCTGAAGCTCCTGGTCAAGGCGTAGCAAGGAGATGCTTGATCCACTTCCAGCACTTTGCAAACGGTTTAAGAGTGCAATATTCTCATGTCTGAGGGACTCGACTTCAAGATTACATGAACGAACTTCACCTCTCAACTTTTGTTCCACTCCAGTCAGTCTAATAAGTTCCAATTGCAGTTTGTTCATTTTATCACTGTTACACTCAACTGATTTATCCAATTCAGATCTGTATCCTTGCCTCAGGCTTGTGATTGTCCATTCCTGTTCGTTACATGTTGTTTGTAGTCTTGCAATCACTTTGTGCAGTGCCCTATTCTCATCCTCCTTATCCTTCAAGTATCCCCGGAGGTGGTCCCTTTCCTTTGTAACCTCAGTGAAACGAGCATGCAAATCTGCTGATGAATTTTCGAGATCTTCATGCTTGCATTTGAGTTTCTCTAGCTCATCATTTAGTTTGTTGTTTTGTAGTTCCAAACTTGCAACTTTAGCTGAAGTATCAGATTTATTTGCTTCAAGAAAAGTAACTTCTCTCTGAAATGAGATATTCTGCTCTGCAAGCTCCCTCACCCGTTCATGTAGTCTCTCTTCTTCAGATTGGAACTTCAATATCCTGTCAGCCCAGTCCTGTGACCTTCTATCCATCTCTCTCTCTAGGTTAATGTGAACTTCACTCTTCTCCTTCTCCAGCCTCCTTGTTCTGGCATCCAATGCTCTCTTTGATTGCTTGTATTGCTCTTTGGCTGCAAATCTTTCCTTAACACGTGCCTTAATCTGCAAGGACAGTTTCTGTGCCAGTTGTTTCCTATCTTCAGCCAAATGATGGATCAATTGGAATATTTCATTTGAGCTTACTTGCTCATCTCTTACCATGCTGAGCTCATATTTGTTTCCAGAAGAAAGAAGAAACCTTGATTCAACTTCTTTGACCCTTCGAAGCAACTCGTCATCAGTTTCTTCATCACCTGACACAAAATTAAGGGTCATCATCAATAAAATTTTTAGGAGCATCAAAAAAGCATAACTAAGTAGAGTAGCAGCATTTTGCGGTCGTACCTGCAACAGGACAGATGGAAGGTAGCATAACATTCGGAGGTCTCATATCTTGTAAATCCTCATAAATGTCTTCAACTGATGTCATACTCTCTATTTTGTAATCTTTCTCAAAAACATCTGACATGCTTAAATGGTCCCTACCTGCATTGGACAGATTTGCAATCTTGCAGGTCTCTCCTGTAACCTTTTGCGCGAGTCGCTGAAGGTACACATCCTTTGAGTCCATATCTGGGTAGGCCTCAGGTACATCTTTTGCTGATTTGAACGCAGATGGCACTGCAGATTGCGGTCGAGGTGGCCTTCCCAATTTAGAAACTGCAGATATGGAGTAATGCTGCTTCTGTTGCTCCCTAGGTATAGTATCTTCTTGCTCTCCATCAATATACCTATCTAGCACTTCGTTCTTGTTCAATAAATTCCTTAGCCTTGTCGATCTGCACCTTAGGGCAATGGGAGAGCTAACAGGAGAATGCCCTGTTGAGCAAGAACAGCATCTTGAATCAGGAGAATCATTTTCCACGTCAGAATATGCTTTTGGGACCTTATTAGCATCTTCTGTTGGGACTCGATTCCCTTCTAGCGACCACATGTAGCAACTGCAAAGTAGGAACTTTTGTTACTATCAATCACAAGGCTCTGTAGTTGGCTTGATGCTGAGCAGGGATACAATTATGCAATGTACAAATCATTCAAAAATAAAAGAGGAAAGCTGACTGAAATTGAACAATCGTAAAAGCACCTTTTCTGTGTAGTTGAGCATCTTTTTTTTTTTAAACATATAGGTGATAAGCAGAAAATCTGAAATGAGCAAGTTTGCATGTGCACATGATGTTCATATCCCGATGTGATTTCCTTTTTTACACTTCTTATTTATATGTAGGTGCATCTTTATTTTATTGAATTTAACTATGCCTATCAGCATGGCAAATGGGCTGCAGGGAGTTAGATAGTAAATAACAAATATCAATTCAATCATGGTGGATATAATACAGGGGGACATAGATCCAATAACGATCATCAGGTATTAGGCCACATACTTGACATCTCTGGTATGCTGAGGATCATCAGAATCATCGTACAAGGAGCATGGAAGATCACCAGAGAAGCTAAAGGTTCTTTCATCCAAGCAAGTTTTTGTGGCAGGGGATGAGAATGACATGGACCTCCTGAGTTGCTTTGGATTTGATATTTTTTTACCGTTCAGCTTTCCACGGCGACTTCTTGATCTTGATGTCCTTGTGCCACAGGACCCAGAGCTCTCATTTCCGTCACAGTCGTCCAATTTCTTCTTGCACTTACTTCTTTTATCATCGACCGGAGTCTTGTTTCCATCCACAGCGTTTGCAGGGGGTGAGGAACCAAAGAAAAAGAATCTTCTCATCTTTTCGAGGCACGTGCCCCACAAAGAGTACCTGCATGAAAGAAATGAATCTTGCTTTGAGAAGATGAACCACATGAAACACATAAGTCAGCAAGGTTTTGTGCTGAGATTATTACAATACAGTATATCAGCAAACAGATCCGGAACTAGCATTATAGTACATCTAATTCTTCGTTGGTGATGGGAACAAAATCAGAAATGAACAACATATTTTTTGAGGAAATAATGAACAAGAAATTTGGCAATCTCAGTACCCCTTTCAGAAAATCTGTCGAACATGATACACGGCAAGCTACATGCCAAGATCGGCCTTTGAATCCACACCAAAAAAAAAAAAATCATAGATAGCCACACTGAACCCGAAGCTCAGTGGAAAAGAAATCTACATGACAGAACATCCAGGAATTCCTCGTGTCTCCCGCAATGAATTCGACTAATTCTCTTCAGATTCACAAAGCAACCGCCGCAACTCACTAACCTAAGAACGCGCCTTGGATCCTATCGCAGCGAGTGGAATCGCCCGAAAACCCATAATCCCCGCGCCAACTCAAACCAGAACCAAGCGCGAAAGAGAATTCTCTGACCACCTTGTCGATCGAAGCAGGTAGTATGGCGGAGAAGCGTATGAAGCAGGTGAAAATCGGAAGGGGCGGCGGCGGTCGGCGAGATGGGATTCCAGACGAGGCAACGGTCGGGAGCTATTTGATTTGATTACCTCGTCGCATCGCACGTAATTAATATTTTCGATTAATGGCGGCGACGGAAAAGGAATGCAGCGAGAGGTTTTGATTTTTGAAATGGAGCGGGATGGTGGGCCCTCGAGGAGCGGGCTGGGCAAGTTGGTGGCGGGCCCTGCTGGGTTCCCAATCATCATGCTGCGGCCATGGAAAGGCTGGCTGAGCGGGCCTTTTGATAAGATGAAGGCTGGGCCGGAAGTTGAGCGGCCCGCCCTTCAATCTCATCTCTGCTGGGCTTTGAAATTGAAATGCAGAGATGAATAAAGGGGAATAAAAGGTCTAACTCTAATCCTCTCTTATTTTAAATTTGACGTCCAAAATCAAAATGGATAATAATCACGGGTTCTCTCTTAAAAGATTTTAAAAAAAAGGGATGGATTTTGACAGGAACATATAAACTACTGTGCTCCTTTTGTCTGCATGTTGACCCATTCAAGCGGTTGACACATGACAGCGCAAGAATGCATGGAACGGACGGAATCAACGCAGGCATCTGACCTCTGGGAAACGAACAAACAGGCGGAGCAGATTCCTGCTCCTGCCGAAAACAAAGAACCGGCGCCAAAGTCAAGAGCAATGATGCAGCTCCTTTGTTTCTCGTGCACCCTGCAGTTTGTCGCCTCGCCGGCATATAGTTTTTTTTTTTTTGTCAACTGTCATTAGGCTCATCCTGCCATGAGCCTTAGCCCTTACTGGAGGTGGGATCGATCATTAGGCCATGGCATGCCCTGAGATGCAGGGATTAAAGAAGGGATCGTGGTGGTTTGAAAGCAGAAGGCGCAGCAGCCAAAAAAATACAGCAGCGACTCTGGTCTGATGGCATTGACCTATGCAGAATACTAGAATACAGGGATGTCTCCAGCACATCCATGAGACGCTGCTGCTGCTGTTAGTCTATGTCCTCCAAGGGAATCAGTGATAAGCGACAAGGGCATGGTCCAAGCTTAAAAATGATTTACTAGTACTTCTAATCCAATGGACTTCGGCATGCAGTCATGCAGAGAAGAAATGTTTATTCTGAAACTTGCCTTGCAAGGGTGGTATTAAAAAGGAACAAGTGGACGAGGGAGCAGGTATCGTAATAAGTCAAACAGGCCTAGTATCACATGAAGAGCGAGCATCTGATTTGTTATTATACAGTAATAATTATGGACGGTAGTGGTGGTGGGCAGCAGCCGGTTACCACATGCTGATATCATGTACACCTCATGAATCGATCATTCTTCTTCTTCAGCCTACGTGACCCAATGGTCGTCAGATCTTCTGCTTGCTGCTAGGACTGAAGAAGAAGAAGCATTGGTTTTTCAGAAGACGTTGCGAACAGGTGCTGAAAATCAGAACCAGTTCTCCATTCCTTCTGGGACTGGATGAGAAGGAAGAAATAGCACTGCTACAAGGACTGCTTTTCTCATGTCAAAGTGCTGTACTTTTTCTTTTTCCCCTTACCTCGACTTTCTAGCTAGCTGACACTGATCCATTTCATTTGCAAGATGCGCTGAAGAATTCAAAACCCATCCATCTGATCAGCAAGCAAGCAGGCTAATAGCGAATAATTAGTGAAACAAGTGATCAAGTGGCTGATGGGGCCAGCACCCAATGGCACGGAAAGTCTCCCAAAGCACTCAATTACAAGGGAATGCCTCATGGGATGTCGTCTCTCTGATCTCTCCTCGATTTGAGATCGATGATGCATCGTGTGCCCTGCAGCTGAATCAAGGAAGTGTTTTCAACGCTGACAAATGTGCTGAAACCGTCAAACTAGTTCAGTTCGATTTGTGTGATCTCCAAGCGTCCATGCAGTGTCGTCGTCGTCGTCTCTGTGTGCTGCTGCTTGCTGCTGTTGCTGCCATGCACCTGTAGTAACAATGGAGCAGCGCCCACACGTGAACAGAATAAACGCGCTGTTCATGTCAGGAGCAACATGTCTCCGCCGCGTGCGCCTTCCTCAGAGTTCACACTGCTCTACAGTACTATAGCAAAGAATGGATCGATCGGATTCAGGTGTGGTCTGAATCAATCGCACCTAGGGACGATGGATATTCCCGCAAATTAACTACTCCGTGCTGGAATTCATGCGAAAGATTCAGTTTTTCTCAGTATCTGCATTAAGAGATCTGTACAGTGACGGCGATGATCGTGAGAAAGAATCAATTTTTTTTCTCTTTTTGATAATTCGACAGAGGGAGCAGTTCGTCCTCGCCGGGCGATGCAGTGCTGTTGAAGCTACTCGCAAACCAGGGTAAGAATTCCCGGCCGGCCGACACAGGTCAGAATTCCCGGGCAAGTACCGTACAAGGCCGGCACATGGTCGCCGCCGTCGGTGGACCAGACCCGGTGTGGCGAGTCAACCTCACCGCGTGGCGAGCCGCAAAGTTGGCGTGCGGGAGCGGTGCCACACTGCTCGCCCCCCGGTAGCCTTGCCGCTCTGTATAGGAGTAGTCCATACCCAGGGTGGAGGCGGAGCGGAGGAGGCGAGTTAGTTGACTCCACTCAGCCCAAGCCATGTCGGGACCGGCGGTGCGGTGGCCTCCTCCTCCGACACCGAGAGTAAACCCTCACACGGTTTCATCCCTTTCCTATCCTATATAGATCCCCACCCGCCCGCGCCTCGCCTCCATTCCCACTCCGCCTCTGTCTCAGCAAGCTTCTCTGCTTCTTCACTCACTCACCACGCGCAACCGGGGCTACCCTTCTTCTCCATCACCTTGATCATCCAGCCAGGATAAAAAGGAGAAAGACTAATGGACGCCATCTCCTGCCTCGCCGCCCCCTCCTTCGCCGACGCGGCGCTGGCGCGCGCGCTCCACTTCTCCGTCATGTCGTCCTCCAGCTCCTCCTCCGCCAACCAGCACCACCACAACTGCCAGTGCTCTTCGCCGTCGTCCCTGATGCTCTGCGCCGACCAGCTCGCCTACGCGCCGCCCGTCACCAGCGACGCCGTGCTCGTCGCGGCCGACT
>BCLG01001640.1:88686-101297 GCA_001602295.1 Zoysia matrella | reverse complement strand
ACGGCTCGCGCGAACGCCGCGGTGTTGAGCGTCCGCCCGTCCCCGCGGCCGCCGACGCTCGCAAGGGACACCCAAGCACCGCGCCGCGGCGGCGGCGGCGCCACGCCCGAGCACGTGTCCTGCGCCGCGACCGCCGAGAGCAGCAGCACCGCCGCGAGGACGAGCAGCAGCGGTGGTGGTGTCTGCGGCATGGTTTCGTTTCTTGGACGCGCTGCAGCCGGAGAAGTTGTTGAGCGCAGTGGAGTGGAGTAATGCGGATGCGGGGCGACGAGCAGGAGAGTACAAGGCGCAAAGGCTGCCGCACCTTGCCTCGTGAGCATGGCGGAGTTATGCGCGAAATCCTTGTGAACGTTTGTACGGAGTACTCGTGTTCTACGGAGAAGTATATGTTTTTTTTTTTTTTTTTTTTTGGTTTGACGGCGAGTTTAGACTTTAAGCGCCATGGATCAGGCTCCGGGTAGCATGGCAGGGCAGGCTCGGCAGGAGCAGGAAGACCAGAACGTTACTCCAAACTGGGGTCTGTCATCTGTCTCACTGTGTGTGAGCTGGAATAGGCCCGGTTCATCCAGTCAGTAAGAATACAGTGTCCACAAGTTTCAAGTTCGTAAATATATCAAATGCTATGAATTGGTTCAAGGAAAAACTCACGTGGAGCATATCAAATTGGTTCATTACAAATTTGGAAGGTTATCAAAATGATTTCTTGATCTGTACGAGAAAGCAGGTGGTCCGCATGGCCATCCCGTTCCAATCCATTGTTTCATGTATGGAGTACTGCTACTCGTCATTACTGAAACCAAATCAGCCGTATGACGGCTCGTACTGCTGCTCTGTTAAGCAAATCCAGAAAAACTATAGTTGATTCCCTGCAGGAATATGGAGATAAATTAAAAAATATATATATCATACATATTTTATCTTGATTGATGGTTTTATCTGATGAATAACATTGCTATTTTTATAAATATTAGTGAGAAAAAAAATAAATTTATAACTTAAAATAAAAGAATCAAACACATATATGACAGCGTGTCTCTTCGTCAGGACTTACAATTCAGTCTCCAGAGAGCATGGCACTAAAGGACGGAGCGACCTACTGTAGCCCCTCGCAGAGGTACAGACCGCATCGCTTGAGTCCAGTAGGGTAAGGAACGAAGAGCTCGTGAATCCATCAGAATAAGAGCTGTAAGTGCGTGCGTGCCCACGGTCATCTAAAAGCCGTCACGTGCGCTAGCTTCGCATGCTGTTCCGACCGCTTTCATCATCGTGCCTTTCGCGTGCCACCTAAGGTCCACGCTCTCACTCGCTATTGGTTGCTTTGGGTCTAATTCGGTAGAGCCAACATCGTCGCAGATTAAGCAGGTGAAAACAACGTAGATTTAGTGAGGAGAAGAGTTTGAATTGAGTGGAGGAGGATGAGAGATAGGAGATTAAGTAGAGGAGCTTTGGGAAGAGGAAGTGAAGGAGGTTGGACATGAGAAGAGAGCAACTGACAGAAGATGTGGAGAGCAACCGACAGCAACAGACTGATGATGCGATGAGGAAGGCATACAAGGAGGAGAAGCGACAGGAACGAAAAGAGACAAAGAAGACTTGTTTGATGCTTCAATACATGAAGTCTATAAGTAACGTTCAATTTTCATCTCTAGAACAAAGTTATTTAAGTTGATGTGTCTCGTTCAGAATCAAAAGATGGAAAGAAGAGACGACGGGGATGAGAAAGCATCACGTGAGCCCTGATGAGAGAGGAGAGGAGGAGAGAAGACACAAGATAAGATAATATGTACAGATAATTAAATCTGATGATGAAGAATAGTTGATGACGTGACTCAACGTGAATATAAAAATGTGTTAGTGAGGTGAAATATAGATATTATAGATTTACCACAATTGCTCATCTGTGTCCGTCAGATTGATAGCACATGGCTAAATTATTCCTAGTGCGCCAATGCTGCCGGATCAGTGCCAGATCTCTGCGCTTTGGGCGAGCAGTGAGCACAACACTGAACAGCATGATGTCGCAGCTGCTACAGGATGGCAGCACTGTTTTCCTCTTGATGAACGGCCAGCTCCATGATGAGACTCTGTAGAGAAGGATGCTTTATGCCTCCATCATCTTGACCGGTATCCATTTTTTAACAAAAAACTGTAAAACCCGATCAAAACCCGTTTCAAATCAAAGAATCAAAATTTGAATGATTTGATCGAAAACTGGTTTGTCAAGCTGTTTCACCGATTTATCGATTAAAAATTTAAAACTCACCGGTTTCACCGATTTAAATTTAATTTTATCGATTTTTGATATTTCAAAAATTTTCAAATTTTTAAAATAAAAACCGATCGTTCAGCAGGCTGCCATGAATGAGATGCCTGCAAAACCTCACAAGTACTCCCTCCGGTTAACAAAAATGTTGTTTAAGACAATATTTGGTCAAATATTAGAAATATAAATTACAAATAAGTTTTAAGTTATTAAGTTTGAGAATATGAAAAATCATATGATTAAATTTGTTTTAAAAAATATTTTCATAAAAATATAAATATGTTACTTTTGAATAAATATTTTTATAAAAAATAAAAATAAAAATAAAAATTATGTTTTAAAGACTGTGTTATTATCCAAAACGACTCACTTCCTCTCTGAACCGAAGGAGTACTCCTAGCTGCAGTGAAGATACCTTGGGAGACCTATCAATAAAGCCACCCCTCCACCTGGGTGTCCCACAATTACTAGTAGTAGCTTATACTACCATCCGGATCAGGAAAGTATTCACTACTACTTCTACGCCCCGGCAACAACAGAATGCAGCAGGAGTAGATAACACAACTTGTAAACCACCGGAGACACCACCACAATTAATTAGATTTAGGGGCATATCGACAAGCAACGAACATGAACCAACTCTTTACTCCTCTTTAGTACCAGCCGCGCCCCATGTTGCCAGCAAAATCCGGCTTACGTAAAGACTGAGGACAACACGTATTACCGACAAAAAATGGAATCAACTCATGTCACCCGAAGCCGGAAAATCACTGCTCATCTTGTCATGCTGGAATTTCACGACGATGCAAGTGATGTTATCGCCGCTCCCACGGAAGAACGCAGTCTCTGTAAGCTTCCGGGCTGCGGCCTCAGGTTCCTCCTCCATCCTCACAAGAGAAACCGCATCCTGCACCACGAATATGAGACTACCAACCATGAACATGCACATGCTTCCTTAACAGGATCTAGTGATAAGTGCATTATTAGCAACAGAGCTAATGAGGATTATGTAAAAAAGAAGATATTTGATGCGCTTTTGGGCACTACTGCAGCATGACGATAAAGCAAAGGAGTCATTTAGAATGGCGAGCAAAATATTACAAGATACTGCACTGGAGTTGTTTACTTCTCATGGATGGAATTTTAATCATAGGCTTTGTCAGGCTTAATTTGTTTTTCTTTCATTTATCAACTTTGGAGTTGATTTATTGTAAGTTTTGAAACGTTGTGTGCGGTAACACAGAGGCGGGAATATTTTTCCATTATCTAAAAAAAAATGTAACAAAGAAGATACATCTAAATTCAAAGGGCCCAACAGAAGAGAAACAGAGGGATACTTGCCCCCTCTCAAGTCTAGACAAATCACTGATGTAGAGTGCAACCTAACCTCATTTGGAACGACGTCCCACAGCCCATCACTAGCTATAAGGAGAAACTCCAATTCATCATTTATTTCTTGTTCCTGATAAAATAGAAGAAAAAAAAAAAGTGTTCAGGTGAAAAGATAGGGTCTTCCACCACATAAACCATAAATATATAATTCTCAATTTGTCCAGAAAACAAATGGCATCGTTGCAGTGCAAGCACCTGAATCTCAGGATCTGCAATAACAAACTTTTTCAACAGACGGTTGCCAAATGCACGAGACATCGCTAGCACACCACCTACCCTCCAAGTTCCTGTAGAAGCATGCTTGCCACTATGAGCAACAAGATCATTATTGTCATTATTTATGTTGAAACATGAATTATGTACTTCAATTCAAGTATGTTTGATATCATGAGTGCAGGATGTACCAGCCCACATAACAATGCCTCCAGCACTTTCAATTCGTTTCCTCTCATCACTTCTGTTTGGCTTGTGATCTTCAGACAATGCGATAGCTGAGAAAATGGTATTAGAGCAGACAATTTACAAACAATTCAACAAGCATATACATGCATAAAAGCCAAAGCAGCGCACTGCCTTGGGTGCTGGAACAGAATTAATAGTGGCATGCTTAAAAGGCCAAAAGGAAAAACTAATAGTGCCTCTGATCTCAATACTGACTCTTTCCATTATCAGTTCAATCCAATAAATGCATCTTGTGCACGTACAAATAATGTCCAAATAACTCATCTAGGAATCTAACATTGATGCAATTTTCGAAAGAAAGAAAGATGGTCAGAAATAATAGGTTCTAAATACAGCAGTATTCACTACATGTTATCAGGAACCTATTTGAGATAAATTCACCACCTCTAGAGTGTCATTTAGTTCGAATTGCAGATGATATATCAGAGGTGGGTACACTGGGCAAGATGTCTCTCAGTCAATACTCAGAAATTCTACCTACACAAATACACTCAGAACTGATACTAAATAATCATGGATCGATATTTTATATCATCCATAAAAGAGAAAACCGGGCATGCTGCAAATAACACATAACATACACCAAAAGTAAGTCACAAAAGAAAACATACACCACAAGTAACACAAAATTTCTACAGAAAAGCACCTTTGCCTGCCTTCGATATTACAGCCCGCGAGTCTCCAACATTTGCCACATAAAGATGGTTGCCCATCAAAATTGCTGTCGATGCTGTGGACCCATCATCTCTATGAGAGGTTCTTTCAGCATCCAAGAACTCTGAGTCTGTCTTTTTATACGTTTCACCTGTACAATACCATTAATCAGATAGCCAGGTACTTGAAGACCAGTGGGTAATTGAACAGGCTATGCGCGATATCATACTTATTGCCAATTTTGTATTTGTCAAAAACTCCGGATGTTTCATGAGGTTCTCAAACAAGTGCTCCTTCAAATACTCAGCAGCACGTGAACCGCCATGACCTGCGAGGATATAAAAAATCTATAGATGGATGCAATAGGGGGACAAAAGTAAATCTACAAGAACAAATCTCCAACCATCAAAAATTCCAAAGAGACTTATTTGTTTATTATCAATTTGGGATGATTTAATATCATAGAAGTCCTCCATGCTTGCTCTTTTTCCTCTAAAACTTGAATATCCACAACTCAGACTTCCATCAGGACTGCAAATAAGTTAACACACACACACAAGACTTATATTAGAAATGTAACTGATAAGAAGACAATTTCATACATTCTAGGGTGAAACTACAGATAGGCTCTGATATAAGAAAGTGCAAAGTAAACAATAATAAAAATGACCATGTATTGGGAAAAGAAAAGGAGACTATACATATCAGGAGCAGCAACTTAATCAGAAATCCCTGTCAATCCAGTCGACATAGGGAATAAAATTCTACAAACCACTTGAATCTTAGAACTGTCAATTACACCTTCCAAGTTATATAGTCGAGAAATGAAATTTCTAAAAAAAAAAGCCATAACAGTATCTGTAATATCAGTATGAAAGCTCTGAAGCTTTTTGTTATTGATCACATTGTTACCAAGAGTAATACATGAAATCCAGCAAGCTACTGCCAGTTAGTGGAACAAGATAGATATGCTATGCCTGTTTTCAGAATTACGAAGTACAGTATGTTGCATGGCATATTGTTACCATGTAAACTGAACACCATTGCCAATTTGTGTCAAAAACACCATCATACAGTTTATGAGAAAAAAACAAATTATACGTAAAGATTGAGGTGCTGGCCGCCTGGAACTCGGAATGCTTCCAATGGGGAGGCCAATATGATTTCCTTTTCTAAAGGAGCCATGCTGGATTGATTTTCTAGCGATGCATACCACTTCTCAGAGCGCATACTACGATTAACGCTACTTTCTCTTCTGCATGGGACAATATAAAATAGCTGTTGTGCCGTCATGGTGATTTTTATAGTGCGACAAAGCAACAAAACTGAAACGGAATAGGATAACCGTCAAACAACCAAACTAAATGTTCTGAATATAACGTCAGCTGTTGAAAAACTACAAGAACATGACCAAGCAATTACTTTCATAAACATGTAGAGTGTAGTCATCCATTCATGGCGTATACTGGAGCATATCAGAATGTATCAATGTATAAGCTACGTGTCCGATCTAGGTTGAACAAACCTATGAGCATGCCAAAAGAGTTGATCGGCCAAGACGTAAGCTGAATCTGCAATGTAGGGCATTGAGCAGAAAGCGGTTACCTCTTCCACCCTCCACTCATGTAGCCCACCTCATCCACCCTCTCCCTCTCCTTCTGCTTTTCCCTCTCCTTCTCCTTCTTCTCCTTCTCCTCCCTCTCCTTATCCTCGTCCTTCTTTGGTATCTCCAAGGTTGGCAAAGAAGCTGCAGGTGCGGCCTCCTTCCTCTCCTCTTGTGCCGCCAGCAATGATGACACCTCGTCCTCCTCGTCTGGTCGGGCCTCCAACTCTGACTCTCCTACAGCCACCGCGGCCTCCGGCAACAACTCCGTTTTGCCCCCCTCCACCTCCATCGCTTCGACCACAGGTACCACCGATGCCGGAGAGGATGACACCTCGACGCCAGCAGACGGCACCTCGGTATCCGCGGACGTGGTCTCCTCCTCCTCCTGTTCCAACTCGCTTGCTTCCTCCTCCTCTTCCTCCCCGTCCACTAGGGCATGGGCGGACGGCATCCCTCCAGGCTCGACCATCATTTCCCCCCCAGCGCGGAACCGGCGGTGCTTCAAGGGATGCCGCACGCCGAGGCGCTTGTCGTGAGCCGTCCTGGATGGACTCGCCCTCACCACCGCCTCCGACGGCGCCGGCGATGATGCTTCCGATACCGCCGCCGACGCAGCTGGGTCCGCGGAGGTCTCCTGGTCCTTTACTGCGCCATCGTAAACCATCTAAATCGCCGCAGACCCAATCCTATCACCATCATCGTAAAGGAGCTCAGATGCAGGCCTGGTTCAAATTCGAATCCGGAACCGAGCACGAGGGCCTCGTCGAGCGCTCACCTGCGGGATCCGAGCGGAGCGTGTAACGGGGCTATCGGATCGGGGAGGGCGGTGGTGGATCCAGAAGGTTGCAGATTGGAGTTGGAGGGGGAGGGGGAGCAGGAGGTGGGGCGGTGGGTGTGAGCTGGAGTGATCGGAGTGAGATCAGATGAAGCTGGTGCTGCAGCGCAACGCAACGGAGAAGAAGAGAGCAGCACAACACCGGCCTCGGCTTTTTCTTAAAATAAAAAATAACAAATCGCCTTCTTTATTTATATTTTCCTTTTTTTATGTGGTACGTGGCTCGGGAGGCGTGTCACCTGGGACTTCGAGTAACTCGTAGAGCTTTGGTATAGACTCACTAACAGTAGACTCTACTATGTTCGTTGAGCTCTGCGCTCCGGATTCTTACGAATTCGAGAAGCTTTGGTACAGACTTTTAAATTTATTTAATTTAAAAAGTTATGTTTTTAGGTAAAATATTAGGCTGTTGTTAAGTCGTCGTTCTATTATAATTTTTTTTAAATTTTATAAAAATAAATATATTTCAAATTTGAAGATAAATTCAAAACAAAAATTGTTCTTCATGAATATCCTTCAAAATTTTAAATTCCGAGTTTATGAGGTCATGTTTTTTAGATAAATAGAAGGCTACTGCTTAAAAAAACATGAGTTCACAAACTCGAAAAGATTTGAAACTTTAGAGAATAATATATCTATTCATAAGAAACACCTTTTATTTTGAAATCATCTTCAAATTTGAAATATATTTATTTATACAAATTTAGAATACAAATTTATAACTGTATATGACTCAGCAGTAGTTTACTGTTTTACTTAAAAATATGACTTTTTGAGCTCTTTATAAGGAACAACTTTTGTTTTAAACTCATCTCTAAATTCGAAATAAATTTATTTATACAAAATTCGGAAGATATATTATTTTTTATAGTTATTTTTTTCTATGGGCCCAACCTGTCAATGGAATCATAAACACCCAACAGCTTGAATTCTTGCATTTTCAAAATCAGTACTTATTTTTAAAAAAGTTATAGTTTGGGTTCTGAACAGATATACTCTCTCCGTTTTTAAATTAATGTCGTCGTTGACTTTTTTAATCAACTTTGATTATACGTCTTATTCAAAAAATTTACTCAAATGTGTAAAATATTAAGTTGTAATTCAAATAAATAAATCAAATTATATGAAATTTATCAAAAAAAAAAACAAATAATCAAAAGTAAATTTAAAAGTCAACGACGACATCAATTAAAGAAATGGAGTATAGCAACACATTAGCAAGCTTTTTGGCACTGTTTCATCGAAGAGCTTTTTCTGCAAAACGATAGTCATATTGGATTGGAGACAAGGTGACACTACTACAATATGCTTGGCACTTGAGCTGATCGCTTTTCCTGTAATTCTTTGATCTTAGAGCAGAGTTCCACCTTCTGGTCCTTATATAACTCTGAAGAACGAAGTCCTTTCTTCAATAACTTCTTTCAACTCAACGACCTCTGTCTTTAGCATCTCCAGCCTCCGCCTCTCCATTCCTCTTTTCTGGACCATTGCAAAGTAACTCATGGTCATCAACACTGCTGTCAGAATAACCATTAGCATGCCCATTGGTGCCATTTGATTGACACTGTCCAGCTTGAAATGGCTTATCATGCCAGATAGTTTCTGCAACACAGTGATCTGCAATAATCTTGCTCAGATGCTGAACCTCTCTCTCAGATTCAAATAGATCTCGGTTTGTGGCATCCAGTTGAGAGATTGGTGTTCTATGTCGCCTGGATGGAAAGGTTACCTGCAATTATCTTCCTCAGTTGAGACTGCAGATCTCGGTTTCACCGTCCGCACGGCGGGAAAGTCGCCGGTGAGAACCTGAGCGGCTAGCAGGTCTCCACCCAGACGGCCGCCGTCTCTCGCTGCGCGGGTCTCCAGGCGGCCCGCTCGCGCCGTGCCGCCGCCCGCCGTGACCCCTGGTGCTCAAACTATGGTCGTGATTAATTAGACTAACAGGCCAGAATTTTAGTTGATGGGCCTCATTTGTTTTTTTTTTTTGTGAGAATTCCAGATGGGAAACACAATTTCTCGCTGGCTGCTCCGTTGCTCAAGAACTCCATCAGCACGTCTAAAATTGGTGCTTGGGATTGGAAATTTAAGTGCTAGTAACTTGAAGGATTTTTTTCTTGATAGTTTCTTTTTTTTTAAAAAAATGAGAACACTAAGATACCACTAGTTTTAATGCCCGTGCTAATGCTACGGTGAAAAGAAAAAAATATTAATTCAATACAATAATATTTATATCTCACATTCATCATTCTAAAAATTAAAATATAATTGATCATTCCAAATTGGTTAACCATCCTTGTTGAAGACTAGTGTCGAGATCATATACCTCGGGTACCTGACGGCCCGTACTCATACGTGCAAGACCCTGAATTAGAGGTCAGACGGCAGCGTTCGGGCGCGCGGTCCGACCCCCAAAGCGATCTACAAAAGCCGCATCAAGACACAGAGATGTCGACCTCTGAAGACCGACCCTCGAGGAGACTGAACCTGGGAGACAATACGGCATTATGACGTATTTACTTCGGCGGCCTACCGCCAACCGCTCTGACGAGACGGGACGAGTTTCACCACGACGACACTCCAGCAGAAGCCGCAGCAGTCAATAGACAAGACCTGACGGCACTGTGGCTGATATAACAGTGCCGGACAGGTGCTACAGTGTCCGTCGCTGCATACGACGCGACGGGTCACAACTGCGTATGAGCAAAACGAATGACGGCGACGACAGTGAGGGGCCTATCTATCAGCGAGACGATAAGATCTCGTAGGGGCCACCATCTTGTAACCTCGGATCGCCCTATATAAGAAGAGTCCGAGGAGCGATAGAGGAGAACAACAGAAAAGAAAGCAAGTAGTAGAAAGAGAGCAAACACGGCCAGTTTTTAGGGCTCTCGCATCCCTTCTTGCGAGCAACCTCACTCATACGTGCTCCAAGCACTCTCGATTCACACCGGATCCTCTCGTAAAGAGAGAATCCGAACCTATTGTACTATTATCATCGATATTATCATCGAGATAATTCACTCTCTGAACGTAAGGTATTACACCGCTCGAGGTGACACGAACCAGATACAAAATCCTCTTGAGTCTCTCGTAGATTAGACCATATCGAATACGAAAACACACCACCCCTGCAATCATATTTTCGTACTGTGCCGGTGGTCAGAACACCGACAAGTAGATTATTGTCAAGAAGGTTCTGAAAATTCAGAAAAACAAGGACAAGACAGCCTCAGAGTAGAGCTCCTGACATCAAAGCATAGTGCTGTTTTGTCAACAACACAAGTAATTTTGACAGTGGAAGTTGTTAAGCTACTGCCTTCCAGTTCAGTCTTTAGTGCGTGCTAGACATGCTTTTTACATTTAGAATGTATCAGACCCTGTACCTTGTGTTGGAATGCTGAGATATCATTTCCCCTAGTTGCTTTGTTATGAATTCAGATCGTATTTGGGAAACATCAGCTATAAAGCTTCCTGCCATTAGAAAACAAAATTAACATGCAGGTCTGGGTCGCCGAACGTCATCACCATGTTGATCATCGGCTGTAGGTCCACCTCGGTCTCGCCCATTTTGTTGTTCCTTGATAGGACGTCATGGTCAAACACTTTCTGGTAGGTGCTCGTGAAACAAAGGTAGAATTGTGTGAGATGGCCTCTCAATGTGAGCATGAGCCATACTCATAAACTTATTGCGTTGTGGTTGGTGATTGATAACTAAATGCATACTCCATTTACAAGTTTGAGATGTCCATATTGCTAAGGAATTGCCAACGTAAGCACTTCATTCCAAACAGAATTCAGATTGCATTTGATTATAGAAGTTTTTACTTTCTGCAGGGAATAATGCCACCCACAACCTTTAGAATAACATGCATTTTCTAGCATCATTTTAAAGAGAAACCAAAAACACCTGGACTTGTAATACCTGCTGTCCAAGCATCAGTAGAACATAGGAAGTATTACCCATCAGGTCTCTTACGGCTAGCTTAGTCCTTATCACTTTAATTGTTGGTATCCCAATAAACTCAACCATGCAAACCTGTACAGAATATAAATAAAAAATGGGGGCTAAAAATGGCATCATGCAATAAAAATCATATCCAACACAATTTGTGATTCAAGGTCAAGACAGTATTACCTCACTGCTGGAACTGACTGAGTGAGAAACATTATCCATATCTTTTCTGAGTCAGTACCCTGTAAAAAGCTTGAATTAAAAACTATCCTTAGGCTTGGCTCTAGAAATTCCTGCAACTTATACTTCAACCTGATATGCTGTAAAACTACCAGAGTTCAGAAGTTACTCTTAGGAGTGGTTAAATCAGGTCTTTTTGGAAATTCTAAATGATGCACTTGAAAACTAAAATTTAGCAATAATGGTTCTTTTGAAAAGGCGACATGGGCCGACAATACTACATTAGCATTTTGATTATATGAAGAAAGCATCAGATTATTCTTTTAGTTTTGCTACAACGGCTAAACTAAATTATTAGAAGCACAAATTGCCGCTCCTACTCCCTCAAATAGATATTAGAAGCACTCTAGACTCTACCTGTCAAGCAGAGCAAGATTCCACCATGCAGCATCCAACTATATTTTTTCCATCTTGATTCTCAAACCCGCAAAAAAATTCTCAAATCTATAGTCACAATTTTTTTATGCTTGTGATTATAATCAACTAATCAGAAGTAAAACGAATTGACAAATGAAACCATGGGTAAAATTAAAATGCTCAAGTCAATTGCACGGCTCATGGGCTCAAATGAACAAAGGATCCTGATTCCATGGATAAAGTGAAAATGCTTGAACGAATCACCCGTTCACCCACCATAGAGCGACACTGCCATGGCAGCAGAAGCGAGCACCCACGCACCGGCGGGGAGAGTCTGTCGGCCGTCCCCTTCACGGTTCACGGTGCTGGAGGCCTGGAGCCGGCCGCGGCGGAGCACCTCATCCACCTCAGCAAGAGCAGCTCCTCCGCCCGACTTCGGTTCCGGCCGCATCGTCCTCCTCGTCCCTGCGGTCACACGCAAGTGGTGGACTGGCGGCACTTGCAGCGGCCGAGGACGACGACGAGGAGGAGCAGGAGGCGACCTGGACGACGAAGCGCCGGGGTGGGGGCGGGGCAATACACCGGCATGAGCGAAGGTAGCAGGGACGCCGAGGAGGGGTGTGGCGGTGGCGGGGATTGGCGCGCGGGGTGGGGTGGGGGCCCGCCCCATCCCGCGCCGGCGTGCCTCCCCTCCCCGGTGTCCCTGGCCTTCCCTGCTACATCCCACGCCGCCGCCTCTGACAGAATCGATATCCTCCCCGGCAGAACATCGCATCAGCCCGGCCTCGGGTTGCCGCCTTGCGCCTCCCCGGTGGGCCGTCGATTCGGGGGGGGGGGGGGGGGGGGGGGG
>BCLG01001640.1:18290-81964 GCA_001602295.1 Zoysia matrella | reverse complement strand
ATTATTCGAGGAATTATGCCTTTGGAAATAAATGTGGCATTATTCATTCTCCTTATTGCATTCTATTTCTCTAGAAATTCAATTATATTAGTTTTGTTCTTTTGGTTCTTCCATTCTGTTTTCATTTTAGGACTTCGGAAAAGTTATCATAAAAGGTAAGAGATTAAGAAATGCAAAGTAACATTACCGTCAGCGTAGTGCAGAATTTATCCTTCGATTAACCTTAGACAACTCAAAACAAAGGAATAGCGTTAAACGGAATTTGAAGTGTGAGATGGAACAACATAATCTGTGGGTGATAGTAGGAATATGCTGAAAGCTGCAGCATGTAAAATGTGCCTGTGGAATCACACACTTAAAAAACCTTTGAGCCAACTATATTCTGACCCAACTATCCTGTACTATACTGTAAAAACATGTTATTCTGCTTTAGCTTAATAATTATGTTCAGCCACATCGATCTTAGAAAAAAAAAAAAAACTTCAGCCATTGGCGCTCAATTGTGTGTTTTTATTTGCACTTTTGGTTTTAAACTTTATTAGAGCTCCTAGATTTTGAAAATGTTAAGTGCTTACTGCGGTGATGTTTTCATTTCTTACCAGAAAAGATAAACTTGTGGTATACTGGCATGATCTGTCAGTAAAGGCTACACCACACCACACCACAAATTGGCATTAGAAACAGTGCTGCTTGTTGGTGCAGTGCACCAGCAGAAGATAGAATAGAATGGAATAGAATATTTATCATTGAGCAATTGCACATCCAATTCTGTCCTGTTCACAGGAACTATATGTGGTGCATATATCCATGAGGATGACAAGTTCAGCATCAACATATAAAGGGGAACTCATCATATTTCCAACTTGAGGCTCTAAACTCGGTTAGATATCTCACAGGAGCATGTGATAGCTAGTTCCTGTTGGAATAGAACAATGAGGCTAGAGTGCCATCCAAGCTAAAAGGGAATGCATCCATTTCACATCACTCGATCAATAAAGATTGATGGGCAATGCAAAGATGCTGAAGGAATGTCATGTTTCGCAGACACTGACCCTCTGCTGTCCAGGCAGGAAATTCCAGGTATTCCCTGTTACTCTGAAATTAAGTCTGAATGCAGAGTACTGTAGAGACATGCTAAAAACTGCAGCGAAGGGTACGCGAATCAAGATATTATCTCTTTGATGTGGTCTACACACCGTAGAGTTTCTAGAGTGTGAAATGTCAACGCGTCAGTAGATGTCAAGTTCAAGAAGCGTTCTAGCTTCCAAGGGCGGAGCATCGAACATCTGACAATGGACATGCAACAGATTATATTTACCCTGGCAAAGAATCACGTGCCGTGCGTGTCATTATCATAATAACGGCTGCGGATTTCGAACAATTGATTCGTCATAATATTGTTCATTCTCCTTTTGTTCTTTTTTTTTTTTGCAAAACTTTTGCTACAATCTTGTGGATTGCTTATAAGAAATTACATGTGTAATGACGAAACAAGGAGCAAGGCTCCAACGGGAGGAAGAAGGAACGGGAGAAAAATTTTTACAGCTTCCACCGGGGTGCACAATGAAGTACGGTAGTATGAGCCATGAAGATCCAACCCATGCTAAGGCGGGCACACAAAGCTCAGAACAACAAGCTATGGTGTCTGCAAGAATCCTAATAGTTCGCTTCTGAGCACAGATCCACCAACAATGGAGTTTGCCTGCCCAATCAGGAGACTTTGTCAGGATCATATAATTGCCGAGTAGAAGAATAGGGGTCACATGATATGCAATTTGACATGCAAATTATTGTCCAAACTTGCCGCTCCCTCCGGTTGGCTATGCTTACATTAGTAAGAGATTTGCAGCTCTAATTTCGGCCATGCATCCTGTCCTAGTGTAAATTGCAACCAACCGGAGAGTAATGGCAAAATTCACGTAATAATTTTTGTAAATTACACCCAATGCTATGCATGTGCATTCCTCAGAAAAAAAAAATTACAGCATGGTGGGTCAGATCAAACATCAAAGGGGTTTCCGTCACATCATAGTAAATGGCCATGAGAACACAAAATGGAACTAAGAAAGAAGAATGAAAAGTTACAATATGTTGACAGTATATGGAAAAAGATGCAATGACAGATATATGTCAAAGGAGAGAAGAGTACCTGTAAGCATCAATTAATTTTAGGGCTTAAGTAGTACTGTGGATCCCTGAAGAACCTGACAACTCTCTCTGCCTTATCAGTGGAAAGATCAGTATTTTCTAGAATAAATACTTTCGATGCTTTTGAAATTGCCTCGATAGAGCCAATAGCTTGAGCAAGCTTAAAAAGATAAAAGAGTAACATCACTATCAGCACGGCATTATACAGAAAGCATATAAAACTTAAATTAAGAATAGGCAACTGGTGTTCAGTGTGAAATTTAAGAATTAACAACTGGAGTTAAAAACAAAAACAGATTAACACAACAGTGATATCAGGGAATGGAACAGAAGTCAATTTAAACACATTCAATTCTTCTTTTTTGAACATGTGCATAAAATAAACTATTCTGTGTCCAAAGTTCTGAAATATGTTTAAGCACTGATATGTTGTAAATTTGATACATACTAAAGGCACTGTGCAATATCCTTCAAAATTTTCAGAAAAACAGGTACAGATGACAAGGGAAATGATAATAATAACAAGTTATACAAAACATATATAATATATTGGCACATACCGCATTTGCATCATGACTGTCAATACCAGGAATAGAGGTGAGAACTCGTAGAACTGCATGCAAACACTGAACAGCCTGCTCCCTCTACAGAGGCAGTTAGAAAAAACTATATAGCATTATTTATACATATAGTAGCTTGACCTGAATCTGTTAAAATCTTCCATTACCTCATTCTTCATTGCTGAGATAATGTCTTGCTGCTTGCAAACTGAACAAAAAAAAAAAAGACATTGTCAGGTTAAAGTTCAGAACTTGAACAAAAGTCAGGAACATGGAAAACAATGTTAGAGATTTACCTCCACGAGCATGAGCTATCTTAACAATCTTCTCAAATCCCATCTCTGGATCACGAACAGGCACAAAAGTAGGACAGCCAAGCTCCATGTCATACCTTGAATAGGAACGACATCAATACAGTATTTTTCAACTATAGAAGTCTTTGCATTAAGCATTGTATTGCTACATACTTGAAATATGAGTGATTAAATGCTTCATTTTGCTCGCTCGTGGGAACGGTAACAACAACATAAAGGTGTTTGAACTGCCTCTTCAGTGTATTCACCCTTGAAGCAGAATTTAGAGACTGAAGAGCCACCATCGTAACCATTGCAATGCATAGCCAAAATAGCACACTCTAACCTGCTGAAGACAGCGGCTTCCTTTTCAGTATCCCAACATGTCTCAAAGACAAAAGCCACTGACAACCCGCCATTGTTGAAGATCAAGTCCTGGAACCCATTTGATCAGGTCGCATCCACATACAGAGCAAAAAGCGAGGGGAAGTTCTAGGTTGGGATGCTTACAGGAGATAATGAACAGAAGGTGAGACGGTACGAATTTGCAGCGAGGAATGTAGCAATGAAGTTGATGAGGTTCGGGTGTTGCTTGTCTCTCCACGAAGTGCTCATCATGCATACGCCACGAGCTGCAAAGTGGTATTCAGAATTAAACTCAGATGCACTCTCTCTGAGGGAGATATCCACAGTGAGGATTCGGGTTCAATTGAACTTGAACCCTCCATTACTTTTGTTTCCCTAAAACGAAAAGGGTGAATTTGATATATGCCATTACAATTTTGCAAACTTTAAAATATGTCATTCATGTGTCAATGACAGATGAGGTTCTGCGAGTGAATTACACGTGGATCCGAATGGTATATTTTAAATTTCATAAAATTGTAGTGACATGTATCAAATTAATCCTAACGAAATCAGTAGTGCCCTTGCAACTGGCCATGGGAACCGAAACCTAACACGCGTAACTAAACAAGAGTGAACGCAGCCGCAACATTGGCAATGCTACGGAAATATGAGATGGCATCACGGAATCATGAAAAGGGAGAGGAATAACCGAATTATAGCACTGAACCGCTGTGGATCGATGAGTTAATTGAAACGGAAGGATTTAGATTTGGGTGCGGTTTGGTTTGGTTGCTCCGCAGGACAAATGCGAACGAATCAGGCAATCTAGGACATACCAACTGGTCCAGAGGACGGACCTCCTCCACTTGACGAAGCCATCCCGCTGCGGCGGCGGAGAGGACGACGACGACGTGCGGGCGAACCACGGGAGAAGAATTCCAGTTCCTCCCCTCCCTTGGAGGTGGGAGGTGGCGCGCGTGCTGCTCTCGGCTTCGCTTCGCTGCGATGGTCGTCGAGAGTGGAGGGGAGAACGGAATGGACGCAAATGGGCCGGGATGGGCCGTTGAGACTTGGGCCTCCTTACCCTCGTCCGCGACCCCGCGCGCCACCACCGGCGCGCCTTCGCTTCCTTCCCCGCCCCCGCCCGCCATTTCCTCCCCTTTGCGCCGCCGTCGCTGGATCCGCCGTCCCCGACTCCCATCCTTTTCATCGCTTCTGCCCTCCGCTTGCAAGCGCCATGGCCTCGTCCGCGGACACCTACGACATCCCGTGGGTGGAGAAGTACCGACCCACCCGCGTCGCGGACGTCGTCGGCAACGCCGATGCCGTCGCCCGCCTACAGGTCATCGCTCGAGACGGCAACATGCCCAACCTCATCCTCTCGGTAAGTTTTCATTTTTTCCTTCCCCTAGCACCTCCTTACCTAATTCCCGCAACACTCCTCGGTGTCCTCACTAGCTCATTGCCTGCCTTTTCTCCTCTCGCTTGCTTAGGGGCCTCCGGGGACCGGGAAGACGACGAGCATCCTCGCGCTGGCTCACGAGCTGCTTGGTCCCAGCTACCGTGAGGCTGTGCTGGAGCTCAACGCCTCCGATGACAGGTTGCTCTCACCCGTTGCGTGATATTGTATCGGCGATTTTGGGTCTATGTAGTTGTTGTGCGTGATTGTTGGACCGTGTTCTCGCAGGGGTCTCGATGTGGTGAGGAACAAGATCAAGATGTTTGCACAGAAGAAGGTCACGTTGCAGCCAGGGAGGCATAAGATTGTCATCTTGGATGAGGCTGACAGGTAAAGGCGTCCCATCAGTCAGTGTTGTGAAACCGTGGTATGGTTTATGACAAAAACAAAGAGAATGGTACACTTGCTGTTAGGTCACCAACGTTTGTTGTTTCGACTAAAGCAAGGCTATTAGTAGTATACAAGGCTTGATAAGTGACAGGCAGTAAAATAGGACATAGCCTGAAGTGATTCTATCTATAGAAGAATTCTATTTATTTGGTTAATTCTGAACTGAATATCAGAAGTTTTGTTCAGTTACCATTGTAGTGCGTGAGTGTGAGCAAATAGAAAGAAAAAAAAAAAACTCTTTGTTCTGATAATCAAGTGTTTATCTGAACCACACACTTTTGCCACATACAGTATGACTTCAGGAGCACAGCAAGCACTGCGGAGAACTATGGAGATCTATTCCAACACCACAAGATTCGCACTCGCATGCAATACCTCATCTAAAATAATTGAACCCATTCAAAGCCGATGCGCTATTGTCAGATTTTCAAGGCTCTCAGATGAGGAGATCCTTGGTCGCCTTATGATTGTGGTTGCAGCTGAGAAGGTAATGGTTGCTATTACATTCTTGGTCATCATGCCAAAAAGTTACGTTTAAGTTTAAAATATTTTGTGTTTGTTTGTCTTGATGAAACTCATTTGTTACTATTAATTCAGTAATGTTGTACTGGTTACAGCCAAAATATCGATGCTCTATGTTTAATTGCATTTTTTGGTCCTTTTTGAACATAGGTTCCTTACGTGCCAGAGGGGCTTGAAGCTATCATCTTTACTGCCGATGGTGACATGAGACAAGCTTTGAATAATCTGCAGGCTACACATAGTGGTTTCCGTTTTGTTAATCAAGAGAATGTGTTCAAGGTTCAATCATGCACAACTTTCCCCCCCTGCTCACCATAACATGCACAACATCATTTATTCAGTCGATACTAACACTGAATCACTACACTGTCTCCAGGTATGCGATCAGCCACACCCATTGCACGTGAAGAATATGGTGAAGAATGTGCTTGATGGAAAGTTCGATGAGGCCTGCTCTGGCATGAAGCAGCTTTACGATTTGGGATACTCCCCTACTGACATAATCACCACTCTCTTCCGAGTTGTCAAGAACTATGACATGGCTGAGTATCTGAAGCTGGAAATGTTGAAGGTAACTTCACAGTTCCGTACTACAGCATTGTAGTGAATCGCTCATCTGACCTGCAATATTTTTCTTCATTGTGTACGTCTCTTACAATGAAAATGTTTTGTTTTATCTGTGCAGGAAACAGGATTTGCACACATGAGAATCTGTGATGGTGTCGGCTCGTTTCTCCAGCTTTCAGGCCTCCTAGCCAAGTATGCTCTGGTGAGAGAAACGGCAAATGCACCATGAGCTTGGTCGCTGCGGACAGTGGTAGTGTAATGCCCAGCTGCGCTTTTGTATTGAACTGACAGTGTCGCCATGTTTGGCTTGCTGAACGGGAGCGGTTCCCTTGACGTCGACGTCAGGTGGCCCCACACGTCAGTGACGGGGGCGACGTCAGGGAGCCCCGGCCTGCTGAACACAACTCTCTCATTTGTATCGCAATCTGGAGCTACAGACTGGTCCTCCTGAATCCGTGATGTAAAACCATCGTGGTTCTGCAGTATGGCCTATGTATCACGCTGTCAGTCTTGGTTCCACTTTATCTGAGGTTCTTGTGACCTGAAGGGAGGTCACTTGATCCTGTGATGTGTGATCGATATATTGAGCGGGATGGGAGTGACAATGACGCAGGGCAAAAATCAGTTGAGGCCCCACGGTCAGGCCAGTAGCAAGCGTCCGGACAACACACGGGCACGGCAGAATGATACTGATGCCTACGCGTCAAGAGCGCGACTCTTGCGACGGCGACGGATTCTTCTCTGTCAATGTTCATGAAGCCACGGCAACTACTACTACTGGAGTTCCTCTGATTCTCGAGGGCTTATTAGCTCCTCAACGGTTTAGAGCTTTCAAATTTTTAATCGACTGGCATGATTGCCCAATTGAGTGGGTCGACCATCATGGCAGGAGCCGGCTCGATCGATGGAGGCAAGAAAACAACTCGACACTCGAGTCCTGAATCATCGAAAAACAATGTTTGGAGTCTTAAAAAATATCAAACCTCCCCTTTTCTTTTGTTGAAGCAGAAGAAAAAAAAAAGGAAGGGGGAATTGGGCCATGGCAATCCATGTGTAGCAAAGGAAACGAGCCCTTCGCACGTATCATCGGGCTCCATCGATCGATCCACTGCTCGAATCCAATGCCTTTCCTTTTCTTGCTGGAGCTGGACCGGCGTCGCCGAGCTGAGCTGCAGCAACCACTCCTCGCCAGTTTGCTGCTGTGCCCGGTGACCGGCGACGACCCATCGCCTCGTCCCGCAGCCAGAGGGCCCGACGGCCAGCAGACACGGACGAGAAAAGAGCCAAGAGGCGAACGACCTCCAGCGCCCGGCAGTCCTTCGAAGCCCCGCATAAGACACCGCAAAAGCCAAACAACCCGCGATGCCTCGGCCTCGGCTTCGGCTTCGGCCGCGCGCGCTCACTCATCCAAGAAGCTGCTGCAACGTGTCGCGTCCGGGGCAGCGCAAAATGCCCGTGCCAGTAGCTCCGACGACGCTGCTGCTGCTGCTGACTCTTGCCGCCGCCGCCGCCTCCGCGGAGCCGCCGCAGGCGGAGCGGTCCGCGCTGCAGTTGTTCCTCGCCGGCACGCCGCACGAGCGGGCTCTGGGCTGGAACGCGTCGGCGTCCGCGTGCGTCTGGACGGGCGTCACATGCGACGCGTCCAACGCCACGGTCGTCGCGTTCCGGCTCCCGGGCGTCGGGCTCATCGGCCGCGTGCCGTCGGGCACGCTCGGGCGGCTGCGGAACCTGCAGGTCGTCTCGCTGCGGTCCAACCGGCTGTTCGGCGACATCCCGGGGGACCTCTTCTCGCTCCCGCGGCTCCGTTCGCTGTACCTGCAGGGGAACCTGCTCACCGGCGCCGTCCCAGTAGACGTCGGGAGACTGTCGGCGCTCGAGCACCTCGCGCTCTCGCACAACAACCTGTCCGGTCCGGTCCCGTTCGCGCTCAACAGCCTGACCAAGCTCCGGTCGCTCTTGCTCGACGGCAACCGCCTGTCCGGCAGCCTCCCGAGCATCAGCATCCGCCGGCTCGAGGTGTTCAACGTGTCGTACAACGAGCTCAACGGCTCCATCCCGAGCTCCCTCGCGCGCTTCCCGCCCGAGTCCTTCGCCGGGAACCTCCACCTCTGCGGCGCGCCCCTGGACCGGCCGTGCCACCCCTTCTTCCCGGCCCCGGCGCCCTCGCCAGACGTCCCTGTGCCTGCAGATAATAACAAGAAGAAGAACAAAAAGAAGCTGTCGGGAGCGGCGGTCGCGGCCATCGCGGTGGGCGCGGTTGCCGCGGCTCTGCTCGCGCTGATACTCCTGGTCCTATGCGCGGTTCACCACCGCCGACGGTCGACGAACGCCGAGGACGGCAGCAAGGCGGCGACGACGCCGGCGACAAGAGGCATGACTCCATCGACGGCGTCAGGGGAGATGGGCGGCGGCGGCGAGTTCACCTCCTCATCCAAGGAGATCAGCGCGGCCACCGCCGGAGGAAACCGCCTCGTGTTCGTGGGCAAGCGCGGCGCCGGGGCGTGGCAGCACAGCTTCGACCTGGAGGACCTGCTGCGCGCGTCGGCGGAGGTGTTGGGGAAGGGCAGCCTGGGCACGTCCTACAGGGCGACGCTGGAGGAAGGGACGACTGTCGTGGTGAAGCGGCTGCGCGACGTGGGCGCGGCGAGGCGGGAGTTCGCGGCGTGCGTGGAGGCCGCCGCCGCGGTGGAGCACCGGAACCTGGCGCCGCTGCGCGGGTACTACTACTCCAAGGACGAGAAGCTGCTCGTCGGCGACTACCTCCCCGCCGGCAGCCTCTCCGCACGACTCCACGGTGAGCTTACGTATTGCCGTCTGATCTCTGCCGTCTGTTTTTATTTTAATTTACTAGGAGCGGTTACTTTGGTACTTTGGTCATCTACTTGTAGCGATTGCACTGTTAGGACACGGTAGATGTGATCGGTTTCTGCATATTTTATCCTATCCATTTGATGATTTTGGAAAGAGAATGTTCCTGCCCTGCATAGCCAAGACAAACGCTTCGCTTGGGAAAGCCGAAATGAGAACTCTGTACCCTTTGCGTTGTCATTGTTCAGGCAGACAGTACTTGCAGCGTAGCAGAGGACAGTATTTTGTTCTCGGAGAATGAATGTTCAGGCAACTACATTACGGACCTCTAACAAACTGTGTTAGGTAGGCCTCCTTCCGATTGAAAAAATATCTTTTTTGTTGATGAAGTTAAACTAATTTTTATGACATTTCTACGTAATTTTTGTAAAAATTATGCGTTCCAAAGAAGCCCTTAACCTAAGTATCCAGTACATTGTTCTACTGCTATGGAGTGTAGATTAAGCAACTCCATCAGAGCATTGACACTCTGGTCATTGTCGGTCTAAGCTGATGTTGCGTGGTGTAAATTCTGGGTCAAGGTGTAACAGTTAACTGGTTCTACCGACGGGGCCTTTTCCTTCCCAGTCAACAGTCACGGCGACAGCTTGCTGCTCCAGGGTTTTCCTTCGCAGAGTATTAGCCGACGGCTACAACTAGGAGGAGATTTCTTATGGCCCAGTCGCTCTCTGAAAGGGACTCAAGTCTGAATTTTCCGTTCGTAGCAATCGCTTACAGCATCTGAATTCCTGTGGACACAAAAGAATGGATTCTTGTGGAAATCTGTCCGTGGCTTAGTTTTTGTTTAGTTCCAGCTTCTGACCTGCCTTGGAAAATTCAAATTGGTGGTTGTTCACTCTCCCGAGGAGAAAAGAATGATACTCCCTGTAGGAAGGAGTAGCTCGCTAACGTCAGGTGTGCTGTCATTAGCAATAGTCTGTTCGATCAGAGAGGCTTTTATTAGTGCTCCCTGCACCTGCTCAACAGAAATTGCCGTGCATAATGTCGTCCCTTCGATCTACCAACTGCACCTACAAGTACTGTGCATGCATCACTGATGAGTACTGTGTTCTGCATCACCAGTGATTCCATGAACACTGACAGCCTCATGTCATTCGTTATCTTCAAGCCTGGCTATTAAAATGTGTTCTTTCCATTCTTCAGCTGTATTGCTACTATGTGGACAAATCAAGCATTCAACCGTCTGAATTATTGAAAAAAAAATCTGAATTTTTGTTAAGCACAGTGATTGCTCTGACTTAGATTGCTTTGTCATCGAAGATGAAGAAAGATGCTAACACACCGCACCATGATACAGGTAGCCGGGGCACCGGCCGCACGCAGATGGACTGGGAGGCTCGCATGCGCGCCGCGCTGTGCGCCGCCCGCGGCGTGTCGCACCTGCACACGGCGCACAGTCTCGCGCACGGCAACATCAAGTCGTCCAACCTCCTGCTCCGGCCGGACCCCGACGCGGCCGCGCTCTCGGACTACGGTCTCAACCAGCTCTTCGCGGCGGCGCCCGCGCGGCCCAGCACCGGCGGCGGGTACCGCGCTCCGGAGCTCGTGGACGCCCGCCAGCCGAAGTTCAAGTCGGACGTGTACTCGCTGGGGGTGCTCTTCCTGGAGCTGCTGACGGGCAAGTCCCCTGCGCACCTCGCGTCGTCCACCCTGGACGGCGACGGCGCGGTTGACCTCCCAGGGTGGGTGCAGTCGGTGGTGCGCGAGGAGTGGACCGCGGAGGTGTTCGACGCCGAGCTGGTGCGGATGGGCGGGGGCGTGGAGGAGGAGATGGTGGCGCTGCTGCAGGTGGCCATGGCGTGCGTCGCCACCGCGCCCGACGCGCGCCCGGAAGCCAACGACGTCGTCAGGATGATCGAGGAGATCGGCGCCGGCCACGGCCGCACCACGACGGAGGAAAGCGAGGGTACGCGCGGGGTGTCGGAGGAGGAGAGGTCCAGGGGCGCCACGCCCTGACGCCGGTGCACTCACAGTCTTCCAGTGGCAGGGCCTCGCGCTCCATGTGACGCTATATGTTGTTTGGTTTCTGATTCGTTGTAACTTGTATGCATCTGATCTGTTTGTTCAGTCTCCCCCTAGTTCTGTGATGTAAGTTCTCTGAAAAAAAAAAAACAAATTTGCCAATCTGTTCATTTGGAGGTTTACAGCGAAATCAAAAGATAGCAGTTAATTAATTTAAACAAAGTCGGTTCTTTTTCCACCAGTTCATAATATTTTGAAAAACTATTGTAGTTGAAGGCATTTCATCTCTATGCTGCCAATAATAGTTCCGGTTAACCGGCGTCACGTGCCGTTTAACCGGCGCCATGTGCCGGATGGACGCATGTCCCGCGGCGCGCCGCGCGAGACAAGAAACAGATCAACAAGGGAATCCATGGCGAAGGCCTGAAGCTGACAGCGAGCCAGCGAAGCTTGCTATTTTCCGCCTCGTGGTCCTGGGGTTCCCTCTAATACGCGGCCCCGCGCCGTGGTCTCCGCTTCTCCTCTTCTTCCTCCTCCTCCTGCCGCGGTATCGAGCCCCATTTCCACCCCCATCCTCTTCAAGGTGGAAAGAAAGCCAAGCAGGGGGCGCCGACGATGGCGTACAGGGCGGATGACGACTACGACTACCTCTTCAAGGTGGTGCTCATCGGCGACTCGGGCGTTGGCAAGTCCAACCTGCTCTCGCGCTTCACGCGCAACGAGTTCAGCCTCGAGTCCAAGTCCACCATCGGCGTGGAGTTCGCCACCAGGAGCATCCGCGTCGACGACAAGGTCGTCAAGGCTCAGATCTGGGACACCGCCGGCCAGGAGAGGTGAGAATTCGCTCTTCTTGTTCCGGCCCGTTGTTCATCCTCGAGCTGATCTCTTGTGGTTATGTTCTTCCATTTTGTCGTAGCGGATCAAAACTATACTCTTATTTCTCGCATGCATGCAACACCTTTCTTCCTTATATATAATTAAGCGGGGAAATGCAGTTTGATCAGCAGCAAGAAAAGCTTAATCGACCAAAATTTCCATCTACTACATAGGTATCGGGCAATTACAAGTGCATACTACCGAGGCGCTGTCGGCGCACTCGTCGTGTACGACGTGACACGGCACGTAACCTTCGAGAACGTAGAGCGGTGGCTGAAGGAGCTCCGAGACCACACCGACGCCAACATCGTCATCATGCTCGTCGGCAACAAGGCCGATCTGCGGCACCTCAGGGCCGTATCCGTTGAGGACGCCAAGGGCTTCGCCGAGCGGGAGAGCACCTTCTTCATGGAGACGTCAGCTCTGGAGTCCATGAACGTCGAGAGCGCATTCACGGAGGTTCTAACTCAGATCTACCGCGTGGTCAGCAAGAAGGCTCTCGACATCGGCGATGACCCTGCTGCTCCGCCGAGAGGGCAGACCATCAACGTTGGCGGCAAGGATGATGTGTCTGCTGTGAAGAAGGCAGGGTGTTGTTCATCCTAGATGAATTCCATATGACCTTGGGAAGGAACCAGATCGATGCTCATCACCGGCTTATGATTTCTCTTATGTTGCCTTGCTAACCTGGTCTAGTATGAGAGACTATGTTAATTGGTGACACAAGAAATTCATTTAGTGGTCAGCATATCAATTCCAGGTTGGGAGAGAGAAAAAAAAAAACTGTATATCAGCTAACAATGGTAACATGTCTTGTTAGTTACCAGTATTAATTATCAGAGGCAGTATAGGTATTTTAGAGAAATGTTGTGTAATTCTTACAGTTGTACAAAATTGGATTAAAAGTTTTTTTTTATACAGAACTGTTCATGATGATATTTGATCTAATCTGTTTTCCCCTCCCCTAGCTACCGTTTACATCAATGGAAGACTAGGCGGTTTCTGTGCTGATCAGTGCTTGCAAAAGAGGTTTTTTTTTTTTAGCCATAAGCTGGAACTATTAGTTCTTCAGCATAATCATTTTAGCTACCAGTACATAAATTTCGCAAAACGCAATATGATCTGGGCTAGCTAGCTAGCTGCATATTCTTGCTTAGCCTTTTTCGAGTGATTTACAACCACTCGTCAGATACTAGTACTTCTTCTTGTACATATAGAGTAGTACTCATCAGTACACAAGCTATATAAAGGCGCGCAGCGAATGGAATTTCTTAGGTTTTCATCCAGACTACTTTTTGAGGATGAGGAGCGTAGCGAAAGACTGACAGGCGGAAGAGAAGACATGAAAGTATCTAGAGAGTAAGTTGACTTTAGAGAAGCATCAGCTGGCTAAGAAGGAGCACTCGAAAGAAAAGCTGGAGAGCACCTTACGACTTTACCCAGGACGGCGTAGTAGTCCACAAACCTCATGCATACGGCCATGGCGACTGGCTGCAGCAGGGATGCTACTACGCTGCTACTGCTTTGTGCGCCCGCTCTGGTCGGCTGGTGAAGAAGAAGATGACTCGCCCGCCGGTTTTATAGCCGGCCCACCAAAAACGGTCGACGCGGAGGAGCGGCTCCGGAGACGTCACTGCGGCTGGAGTTTTCTGAATTCGAGCACCACCGGCCGTGACACTTGTACGCCGACCCGGGGGGTCGTCTTGCATGCCGCGCGGCCGTTGCCGTCGGGGGATTAAAGTGAACTGGATCCGTGGATGGTTTGGGGGCTCGATCGGGAGGAACCTGTGTGCTCCACAGCGGCAGGATATGGAAGGAAGTTTCAGCCTCGTCAGCCATGATGTGGATCACAAAAGGACACCTTTTTTTTTTTAAAGCTCTCCTACAGAAAAAGGACACTTTATTAGGGGATGCATTTGAAAGCCTGAATCGTTTCAGATTCTCAAGTGAATCAGAAGAATCAGTGCCAAACGGTGCGACCGACGAGCATTTTTAAAAGGAAAGTGTATTTTGTGTTTTACTAACATCACCCTCCTTTTTATGATTTTACAAGAAAATTATATCCGAATCAAAGAAAACCTTGGCAAAGTAGGAAACGCGCGCGCAGTCAAACCTCCGAGTATCCCTCGCAAGGCCAGAACCACTCGGGGCTAGAGGAGCCCATGCACGACCGGTTCTTAAACCCTGGAGCACTCGCCACTGCCAGGAGCCACTTGGTCATCACTCTGATTCACTCCACTCCACAGCCCGTGCGCGTCCACCACCAAGGCACCAACAATGACGGACCACGACCTCCTCGGCAGAGTGTCCGGCCTCGTGGCCACCTGCACCCGTCGCGTCTCGCGCGCCACCCGCTGCCTCCTCCGGCACCACCGCTCCTCAGACGGCGGGCACAAGACGAAGCAGCGTCATCCCGTTCCGCGCGTGAAGGGAGGAGGCGGCGGCGAGGCGGGCGTGGCCCTGTGGAGCCGGAGGATCCTGATGGGGGAGCGGTGCCAGCCGCTTGACTTCGCCGGCGCCATCCACTACGACAGCTTCGGCCGGCGGCTGGCGCGGCCTCCGACGCCGCGCTCTGCGTCCACCCTTTCGTGCCGCTCCTCCGAGAGTTTGGCCGTCTCCGAGGCCATCAGCTATCAGCATCAGCTGGAGAGTGACGTCTGAATAATTATAACACTAACTTTCTGCATTATCATCGTGTTGTAACAGTTCAGACAATCTTAATTTACTTAATTTGAATGTATGTTCCATAAAGCTATCTTTCATGCATGTAATTGTAGGCCATTTCGATCCGTGCAGTTTCTTGTTGCGGCTCAAAACTGAAGGACAACAGTTTATTGCAATTCGAACAAATTCTCCTCTCATTTTGTTGTCCCTGGAGACTGTTGATATCTGTAAACATGTGTTCGTTGGATCTTAGAGAGGTGTACGCCGCACCGTGAGGAGGTGACTGGACTGAGAGACTAGCTTTTTATTTTCTTTTTTAATTAGAGTTTTTACCGAGAGAGAGAGAGAGAGAGAGAGACAGAGCTGGTCGTTCGCTCGGAATCAAACGGCACTGGGCCACTTTCATGGGCTGCTTGAGGCCCAACTATGCGTGAGTTTTGCTTTTGGGCTATAAGCCCATTACGCCGAACAAAAAAAAAAAATGACCCATTTCTGCCGCCATGATTGACAGTCCACAAACGAAAAATATACCCAAAGCAGTGCATTGGTGCTTGTTGACAACAATACAAAATATTGGTGCTCCTTGAAAGTGTCCGCACCCAGTCGTTCGATCGAGCAGATTTACACGGCGGCGCCGGAGTTGCCGGAGGTCACCGGCAGCTCGACGTCCTTGTTGGGCGTGGACCCATAGTAGCAGAAGTAGAGGATCAGCTGCGCCGCACCAAGAAGCGTTCCCATGCCGTTCGGGATCTGCTCATGCATCTCAGCAATCTAGCTATTTCGATCGACAAAGATAGATATCGGAACTATACCGTGATGAAGATGTCGAAGCGTATGAGCGCGTACGTCGTCCAGCAGACGCCGTTGAGGAAGCCGACGAGGGACAGCGCAAAGGGCATGTACTCCACGCTCTTGGTCCTCATCACCTGCCTCATGATGGTGAGCGGCGCGGCGTACATGAGCGTGCCGAAGAAGACGCAGAGGCTGCCCACGACGAGCGAACGCCTGTCGTAGGTGCCGGCGCCGAGGAGGAGGCCGGCGACCACGGCGGCGAGGAAGACGAGCTCCACGGCGAGGACGCCGAGCATCTTCGCGCGCTTCGGCTTGGGCGCGTACGCGAAGTAGACGGAGAGGTAGGCGACCTCGATGGCCAGCCCGGCGCCGTTGATGGTGGACACCAGGATGCTGTCGGGGTGGACGACGGGCAGCCCGTAGAACACCCACAGCGCGCAGTTGAGGAACGTCGCGAGGTACGGGTCGGGCACGAACTCCTCCACGTCGCGCTTCTTCACGATCTGCACGAACGTCGGCAGCGGCGACAGGAACAGGCCGAACGAGATGAAGTTGCCGATGATGCCGACGACATTGCGGACGGCGTCGGGGTTCACCATGGTCGCTGGCGCGCGGCTTTGTTGATTCTTCTTGCGATCGAGGAAGCTGGTGGAGTGCTGCAGGCAACTACCGGCCGGGCACGAGACAAAGAGCTCGGTCGATCTGGATGTGCAACTATTCAAGAAACATGGAATTGAATGCAGGGTAACAGTAGAGTTGCTTCTAATGAAGTACTCCCCCCGTACTCAAATTCTAGGTTTGTTTAATTGTGTTTTGTTTTTCTCTTTGATCAATAATTTTTTAAAACTTAATAAACTTTATGAATACATAAATTATATATTATAAAAATATTTTTTATGGTGAACTTAAAGATATAAATTTTATATTATTAAAGTTTATTAAATATATATAAATTTTTAATCAAATAAAAAACATACAGTAAATAGATTTTTTATAGACAGAGATAGTACTTTACTTATTCAACGGTGAATGGTACAGTGTGTGTGTATATATATAGGGGTCCTCTGCTTTCCCAATTCCGAGCTGTGGTACACTACTACGTAGGAGCAGTAGAGATTTGGAACGGAACGGAGAGGCAGAGCACGGGTTCGGCCGGCGCCATGGCTGATGCTTTTATGCAGGGCGGGTTGCCTGAAAATAGAGCATGTTTCCAACGCACTGCTTACTTGGCGATGAGGTGTGCATTTACCCAGAAAAGAAAGCGCTGTTGTATAATACGCGTCAATGGCGCAGAGCCATTCGTTCACTCTGGTACTAACTAATGCAAATTATCCGAGCAGCAAGGAACGAATGAATCGAGCTAGGCACGCCGTTGGCATGTGCTGCAGCTATGGTTTCGCGATCGGTTCTTGGTGTACGTACGCATGGAGATCGCATGACGAACCATGCCCTCCTTGTTTTATTTGTTGTGCTATAGACAAGGGATTATTGTAACATTTATACCTCTTTTGTAACGCATGAATTTTTTTTCTTGTTTTTTGTGTTTTCTCGTGAAATTAAACTGATTTTTGTGAAATACCATCGTTTCAAATCAAATGATATCTTACATTAAGTGTCCTGCTACGAGTTTCTTCATTCGAGGTACAAGTTTTGTGGTATCTACGCTAGAGTGCCATAAGCTCGCTGGACTGCTCTCTGGCTTCCGTTTTTTCCTGCAACACATACACACGGAAAAAGATAAATAAATCTTGCATATCAAAACTTAGTAGTAAAATATATAGGCAAACTAGCTGGATTTGTAGTCAGGACCCCTACCTTCTCTGATAATGCTTTCGTATCGGTTCAACAGTACCATCGTGAACCTTGCTAGTACCTTTTCCTCCCTGCTCTGGAACTTGCTCCAGCGACCCATTCGACGGACCACCTGGAGACTGAACATGGGGAAGAAACATATTATCAGTAGTAGTACTCCAATTGGATAGTCCTGCTGAACTAGGTGAAAGAAACATCAGTGCAGGTAGCATGTTTAGCAATCTGAATTTAAAATCAGATGACGAGACAACGCAGTGCACTTATGGTGGAGGACCACAATTCTAGACTTACGCTTCTGCTTTTCGTTTTCTCATGAAGCTGAATAAGCAAGTCGTATTTCTCACAAACTCCTCGAAGCTGCAAGAACAAATCCACTGGATCAGGCTAGCTGAAGTTTATAAGGTGAACAAGCACAACAAGTCAATGAATCTATAGGCATCTAAACACCAAGCTAGACGACTGAGCTTACCTGATTTATAACTTGCCATATAAGCTTGTCTAGAGTAATGAGCACATAGGATTTTGGCCCAAGTCTATTCAGGCAGAAATCCTCAAACCTGAAACTGTTAGTAGAACCATTAAGCAGTTTGAAGAGTTCCCTCTTAAACCTGCCACAACAGTGAAAGAAACTGAATTAAGAACATTTCACGAGTCATGAATAATTCTGCCCAAATTAGATCGGAAAGAATCCATGACGTTACCTTGCATATAAATCACAGGTGCCTGAACCCCTCGGTAGAGCTTTAGTGATTTCTTCTCTCGAAAGACCCTTTGCAACTAGTAGCCTCTCATACAAAATCTGTAATACATGGAGAAAATAATTTTTAATGTTAACAAAAGATATAAAGGCTGGCTAATTGCTTATAGTGCAACTATCATTTCTATAAACATAGAACCTGAAGAGTGTACATCAGCATGTCATCACCTAGACAACTAAATAATAGCATGGTCGATGTAATAATATATAGCACGGCAATTACCTGGTGAAGCCTGCTGAGAACAGCCAGAGAACAGCAAGTTTTAGTGCCTTTTACATCACGCAGCTCAGATCCTCTATTGGCATATGCTAAACTGCCCATTTCAACTTTAGAGCCTTCTCTTGATTTATGTTGCACTTCATCTTTATTATCGTCGTTGCAAATACTAGATTCTTGGTGCCAAAACCTTGGCCCATCTCCACTGAGAGAAGCAACGTCATAACTTGCTGTTCCATTTGCAGGTTCAAGCATGGTATCCCTCCGGATGTTTTCTTTATAAGGTATGAACTCACCCTCCTCAATCTCCTCGTTACTACCGAGTGCAGAAGTAGGCTTGTTAGAGTCATTTCCATTGTATTCGCTACTTGCTGTTCCATTTGCAGGTCCAAGGATGTTTTCTTTACAAGGTATGAACTCACCCTCCTCAATTTCCTCGTTATTACCGAGTACAGAAGTAGACTTTTTAGAGGCAATTCCATGGTATTCGCTAGTCTGAAACGAAAAGTAATAGAATGTGTTATCTTTATTTGACAATGATACTGAAGTTTGAAATAATGGAGTAAGAAACTATATTTTACATACATGTCCTGTGTATACCTTTGAAGATAAAGGAAAATTCTTCACAAACAAATCACTGAGGATGCTGTTGACAGTTTTTTGGCTGAGACCACAACGATCACAAACTTCTTTGGGACATACAGTACAATTTAACTCTGACAACTGACGACTAGCACAAATAAATGGTTGTACTAATTTCGTCCACATCGTCACTGGCTTCTGTCCAGAAGAAATTTTTTCCTGGGATGCATAAGAAACAATGCTGTCTATGTCCTGTTGTATGTGAAGATCATAATCTGCAATCAAATAATGTTGGTTGTTGCGAGAGGGAAGATATTTGGCTCCATCGATTAACTTATTCATATTGATTTCTTTGGCCTTAGAAAGCAAAGCTAAGTGATAACATATAAGAAAAGTAAACGTTAAAAAAAGATGCAAAGCATTGATGAGTTAATGTAACTCTACTTCAGTAGTGGAGTACTTAATACGGTAGCCTGGTGCATGTAGCTCCCACTTGCACCGGGTCCGGAGAAGGATCCAACCACTTTAGGTTTTTTGTGTGCAGTCTTTCTCTGCATTTCTGCAAGAGACTGTTTTCAGAACTTGAACCCGTGATCTCATGGTCACAAGGTTACCGCTGGGCTCACATTCACAGTAATACTTAATATGAATTGCATGATATTTGATGGACAGAGCAAAACTACCTTTTGGTGTCATCCTCTTTGCATCCAATTGTTTGGAGGAACTGCGATAATCAAGTGATCTGTTGTAATTATTGGCAATAATTTTTGAGCATCTTCTATGCAAAAATACCCGTGACACTGACAAATCTTCTATCTTCTGATTTAAACGAGAATGCAGAATAGCAAGAGTGGCAGTTGTGTTCTGAGTCTCCGATAGATGATCAACAATGTCAAGACCATAATCCTCATACAGCATTTCAATGCACCTCAGATGTAATGCTTTGTAGAAGTCAAAAACAAAGGACAAACAAGACCAATTAGTCCACTGAGGAAAAATATGAAGAAAATATTAGATTCACATATTCTGCATAGATATCATTCTTACGAGTTAGGTGCTCCAGAATTTTTATATCGCTGTCAACGCGGTCTTGAAGATTTCCAATTAAGTCGGCAGTTGCTATAAAGCGTTGCAACAGCATGTCACTCTCAAACCTAAAAAAATATACAAAATTATCGAAAGGAAAATACGTAAACATTACGATAATGGTACTTTATAATTCACCGGCAGCTGAAAGAATTAAAAAAATTATTAAATTGACAATTGGGTACTTACATGTCATCTTCCTGCTTGATAATGGTTTCTTCATATTTACTTTTGGTTCTGAACTTATAGCAATCTTCAGCTCCAGAGGCAACAGAAACCGTTATGTCGTTCAAAACAGAGCATCCCAGTTGAGTCCAGTAACTTGATCGAAGAGTTAAACACTGACATTGAGAATCGTTTTGTAAGAATTGACTGTTAGAGATTTTACATGGGAAGAGCATGAGTCTGTAGGAATTTACATCCTCTGGTAGTCGGCGATAGCAAGTAGTGCAGGGTGCGCAGATACTGAGGTCCACTTTTGGGGGTAATTCGTTTTCTCTTGAGGGACTCCAGTCTGGTAAGGGATCAATCTTGTCACCCTCATTTTCTGCCGCATAAAGTGATTCTCCATCACCTATTAGAGATAAGTAACAAAACTTCAGTGCAAATAGTTCACTCAACTCAAAAGCTACAGAAACTGTTGAGATTTCTTCATTATCTTAGTTAGACTCTTAGTTTCTATCACATTATAAATTGGAACATTAAGGGCATGCCCACTTTTGGTAAATGGTTGCTCTGAGAAGAGCATAATGTGCCAAACTAGATATCCTCCTTTGGGCAGGTTGCCAGGAATTAGACCAACAATGGAGCATATCAAAGGGCATGTTTCTCTTCCCAGCAGGGGAAAAAAAAGAGAGCAAGAACTGGCACACCTTTATACTCTATCCCTTTACGGTTTTGATCGCGGGGATACTCCAGTTGAGCCACGTTATTACTGATGTTGGTAGCTTTCATCCGGATAGCATCCACATCTGGAGTAAAACTTAAAACAGCCTGAACATAAAAGTAAGGGAAATAAAATGAGATGACATCCAAGCTCGTAAGCCATAAAAAGGAATGATGCCATCTTTCTGGGATAAAAAAAATATTGATCTGGGAGCAACATTGTGTGCCATATAATATATATATATATATATATATAGAATTTGTAGGCCGGGTTCTACTCTACAATATGAGCCACATGCAGTTTGAAACATACGGAAAACAATGAGAAATTCAATATACTACCTCGCCCGTTGGACTAGGTGTTGGACTTCCGCAAGGCTGTTCAGTTGGTAGGGCCCCCGAAGGGCGAGCTGGTAGATAAGTTTGAAAGATTTCCATAAGTTGGGAATTGTGACCCATTATTCTGTTTACCTACAAACGCAAAAGATTGTGAGATCACTCTCTTTCTGAAATTATTGTTGAAAAATTCTGATGAACAAGCACCTCTTCGTGAAGCTTTTCATCCGGGATTGTCTTTTCCACCCAAAATTGGCATATGACGGTTAGGAAATCGTTATAATCTTTGTCGGGTATAGATGTCTGCAAGCACAAAGCAAGCATCACGTTAGAAACAGGACGTCCTGGTCCATAAAATCTACATACTACTGGATTAACCTGACAAGCATGTAGTTTTCCCAGGATCACCTGTAATTTCATAAGAAAAGAAACTGGATCGCACGGTGTTTGTGGTTCACCGTGGAAAGGGTCACGCCCTTGGACAAAGTGACGGAAACAGTTGAGAAGTCTAGTCGACCGTCCGACAAAAAACTCCAAAAAAATCTCTTTACATTGTTCAGCCGTGATTCCACCATCAGGATTTGCACTGCGACAGGTCGCACATTAGATAAATGAAATTGGTGGAAAGAGGTACTACAACTTGACGGAGGTGCATCTATATGTACCTTCGTTTTGCGATCTCCTGTACGACCTTGACTAGTTCGCCGTAACCGGAGTCGCCGAGTTCATCCTTCATGAGGGACAAGAACGACACGGCCTCTATGCTGTGCCTCTCCAGCGCCCTTTTCAGCCTATAGGGCTCTTCGGAGTTCGCCATTCAAACAATCTAATACGTTGCATCAGATACGCAAGCACCTGTGGAGCAAGAACATGTCGATCAATAAAATTACGATCTCTGGGACAGAGGCGGATGTGCCAAAAGGGCAAGGTAGGGCGGACGCCGTCCCTAACCTCACCACCGAGTACCCCTAGACCCCTCCTCTTCAAGAGCTCCGGCGCCAGGCGCTCGACGGGGACGCTACTGATCGTAGCGGCGCGCGGGGAGGGTCGGCGCGGCGCGGGACGAGGAGCTGCTCCGGCCGGGGGGCGGGCGGCTAGGATGGACAATGGCGAGAAGAAGAATTGAGACGACGGGGGGAAAAATAGGTGTTGCCCGTTGCCGCTCTCCCGCTAGGTTGCTTTTATATAGACTTGAAAACAGAACGGCCGAAGCGACAGCAGATCTGTAGGCACATGGGCCTCGACAAAGGCCCATCTCCAACTAAGCTGCTGCCTGCCCAGCCCTGTTCTGTTTTGGGCTTTACTTTTGTTTGGGGCTGCTTCGTCCTCTTAAGACCAAAAAACTTTTTTTTTTTTTTACGAACAAAAAACTGTAGTTACTACCTTACTACAGTGGATCATGGACACCTGGAATGGAATAGTAGTTCCATAAATTTTGAAATGTTGCTCTGTGTTTCTTTTCTTTGTATGTGCTCTCTTTCTATCTTAATACGAAATGTGCCTCCTGCCAGAGTTTGGTAAACGTTCTACGTATTGTGCTTGAGAAAGAATTTGCGTTCAGTTGTTAGAAACCCTTTACATGCACAATCCAGTGCACTTGCTCTTGAGAAAGTGCATACAGAATCCTCCATACGCAACAACAACCTGCATACTTACTTGCCCTTGAGACAGCGCCTCTTGTCATTAATTAGGACAAGAAAGTTAAAGAAGTTGTCTTAACGACAACAATAAAAGAATGGAGGGAGCAGAAGTAAGTAGTAGATGTTTCTGCAAAGAGAAAAATCCGGCGTTCCAAACGGGACCTTATTATATATGTATCCTTGCTACAGGCATGCATCCTTCTTTGCCATGAGGAACTGAAGCAGATCCTGCAGTACAATATCAGCGTCCTCATTTCTCATTAGAACCTCAGCGACCTCCGCAGGCGAGACCATTACCTCCTCTATCAGCTGTTCAATTTTAGGATACGCAGCGTGGTTTTCAGCTGAGTCATGGTAGTTCCTAGCGAGAGTTCTGAATGACTCCGGGTTGCAGTACCCCATGTGGATGTGCATGTCCATCCTGCCAGGACGCAGCAGCGCCGGGTCGAGCCGCTCCTTGTAGTTGGTGGTGAAGATAATGATCCGCTCCTCCCCGCTTGTCGACCAGAGCCCGTCAACGAAGTTGAGGAACCCAGATAGTGTCACCTGCACGCGGTATGTTCAAACCAACTAAAAGAGTAAATTTCCAATCAGAATTAATTAATTAATTAACCGGCATTTTATTCATTTTTAGTACTACTACGTACGTACGTGCTCCTGTAATAAGAAATTGGCGCGCTTCTCACCTTGTCGACGTCGTTACTTTCTTCTGCACAAGTAGTACTGCTGGACTTGGCGCGCTTCTCACCTTCATCCCGTCGTCGCAGCTCAATGCTGCAGTCAATGTCTTCAACAACAAGGATGGATCGGTTGCTCATCCCGACGAGAAGCCGCCGGAGGTCCGAGTTGCTTTTGACCTCGGTGAGCTCGAGGTCGTATATGTCAAACTTGAGGTAATTGGCCATTGCGGCGACGAGGCTGGACTTGCCGGTTCCAGGCGGTCCGTAGACCAGGTAACCTCGCTTCCACGCCCTGCCTATCCTCCTGTAGTAGTCCTTCCTCTTGAGGAACCTCCCAAGGTCGTCCATGACGGACTGTTTCAGCTTCCCGTCCATGGCCAGCGTGTCAAAAGTGGATGGATGGCGGAGGTTGACGGCCGTCCAGGCGTCGTACTCGATCATGTACATCTTGAGGTTCCTGTGCTGGTCCTGCATGGCCTTGGCCGTCGCCACGACGAACGGGAGGTACGAGTTGAGCGCCTTGTCCTTGTGCTTCTTGTGGAAGCTGACTTGGAAGCGCTTGATCTCGGGGCGGCCCCTGAACCCCTGATGATGAGCGCTTGCTGCGCCGGTGGCCCTAGGGACGGCTCTGAGGAGCTGCGTGCTGTCGCGGGAGACGAGGCTCCAGGTGTACTCGACGCCGTCGTAGACGTCGACCATCTCCTCGCCCGGCTCCATGCCGACCATGATGCCCTGCGCCTCGTCGACGCGGCTGACGCGCAGGCGCGGTATGTCGGTGCTGATGCGGGCGGCGAGGTAGATGCGCGCGGCGTCGTAGATCTGGTTGGCGGCGAGACCCTCGGTCTCGTCGATGACGACGGTGTGGCGAGACGAGACGCGGGAGCGCAGGTACCACAGCAGGTCTCGCAGGTCGTAGGGGCCCAGCTCATGCACCATGCTGCTCACCATCATCGCCGTCGCCGCCACAGACGCGGCAACGGTGATGTACTTTTCGTAACCCACGCTCGGTGACATCAGTTGCTGCTGCTGCTGCTGCTTGTGGATCGATCGATCGATCGATCTCGCTAGTCACTCTGGTGGTTGCAGTAGGCAGCCTTGCTTGCTTTGGAGCTCTGGTTTAGTTTTTCTTACAGTGCTCCATGGTGCACTGCATGATAAGTACTCCAGAGTGGAGCAGGTAGTTACTGTATTAAAAAGGTGAGGAAGAAGCTGAAGTTAATTGGAACTATCTGGCCCTTGAAGTTTGTGCTCTAAGTCACGGGTGCAACTAGGGCGGCGATCCCACAAATTTAAAGACTCGTTTCACAAAAATTTTACAATAATCAGTTTAATTTCACCGGAGAGCCACAAGAAATAGAAACAATTCTCGCATTCAAAGGAGCGCTAAAGACCAAACCGAACAGAGAGGCTGCTGGCTGCCAAATCTTCTCTGTTTTGGGGCGACAGATCACGTGAAAATATACCTGAAGTAGTACGCGTCCTCCACTAGCGAGCCCTGGTTTTCTAATCGGCAAGGCACTGTAATAATTTACTTAACAATTCGATATAAGAAGATGTCATACTGATACTTGCGACCCGGGATAGACGACAAGTTCTGAAACATTCTAGAAAGTTCTTCAAGTAGTTTGGAGGAAGAAGAAATGGAAATAGTAAAGGAAATTCGAGCAAACGCTCAGCCTCGAGCCCAAGCTCACTTGGCCCATGTCAAGCCCACGTATTCCAGCCCAAACGGTATATACTTGCTATTGACATATCGTTCCATTGCTCCGAAATGGATCGTCATGGACTCAAAAAAAAAAAAAAAAAAAAGAGAGAGAGAGAGAGAGAGAGAGAAATGGAACGTCACATAATTTTTCAGTTTCGATCGCAATATCAGAGTCCCTCAATCTTGACTTGAGGAGATCGACAAGGTCACGGAGCGCAACATCGGCGTCGTCATTCCTCATCAGATCAGAACTTCAGCTACCTCTGCTTGCGTAAGGTTCAGAAAAAGGAAGGTTAGACTCATCTTGAGTTCAGTTGTCGGATAATGAATGAATACCGAGAAAAAAGAAACCCAATGCATGTTGCTTCCGCTTGCGTAAGGTTTAGAAAAAAAAAAAAAAGGTTAGACCAAGATTTGAATTCGCACGGTAACAATTTATTTATATAAGATGCCATACTGATAATTAGATATCGCATATACTTGCCGTTGACACAGTACATACAAAATGCTTTACATCCACAGTGTTAATTAGCACCAGTAAACTTGATCTTGAGAAAGTGCATCTCATTTCTCTGAAATGGAGCGTACTCGCATAAGTACATGTCTTCCGCAAGACCTGCCTACATAAGTATCATTTTTCGTCATTATCTCTTTCATCGTCCAGTAACTAGTTTTTTGCATCCTTATTTTCAGTCTTGATCTCACTATCGGCGTCCTTCATTTTTGATTCGAGGAGATCAACAAGGTCACGGAGCGCAACATCGGGGTCGTCATTCCTCATCAGAACTTCAGCAACCTCTGCCGGAGTAGCCGTAACCTTCCTGATCAGCTCCTCAATCTCCGGATACTTAGCATGGTAGTCGATGGAGTGGTAGTTGCCGGCGAGGATCCGGAACGACTCCGGTGTGCAGTACCCCATGTGGATGTGCATATCCATCCTGCCAGGACGGAGCAGCGCCGGGTCAAGCCGCTCCTTGTAATTCGTCGTGAAGATTATGATCCTCTCCTCCCCGGTTGTGGACCACAGTCCGTCGACAAAGTTGAGCAGCCCGGATAGCGTCACCTTGTCATCCTCCTTGTTTTCTGCTGTAGGATTACCCGACTTGTTGTCAGAGGATCCTTGAGCAGCAGGAGGAGTAGTTTCCTCCCTCTGCTTGAGATCAACGGTGCAGTCGATATCTTCAACGACGAGAATGGACCTGTTGCCCAGGCCGACAAGAAGCCTCCTGAGGTCAGAGTTGGAGCTGACCTCGGTGAGCTCGAGATCGTAGATATCGAATCTGAGGTGGTTGGCCATGGCCGCGATGAGGGTGGACTTGCCGGTCCCAGGCGGACCGTACAGCAGGTACCCTCGCTTCCACGCCTTCCCGATCCTCTTGTAGTAATCCTTCCTCCTGATGAACCTGTTGAGGTCCTCGACGATGGACTGTTTGAGCTTCGAGTCCATGGCGAGCGTGTCGAACGTGGCCGGGTGGTGGAGGTCGATCGGCGACCAGTTGTCGCCGTACTCGTTCATGAAGATCCTGAGCGTCCGCTCCTGGTCCTTTACGGCCTTGGCCGTGGCGAGGATGAACGGGAGGTACGATTTCAGGGCCTTCTCCTTGTGCTTGTTGTGGAAGATGACCTCGTAGGAGACCTCCTCCATCTGAGAAATGGCTCTGGTGCCGGAGGAGTCGTTCTCACGGCGCACGAGGCACCACTTGAACTCGACGCCGTCGTAGACGTCGGCCACCTCGTCGCCCTCCGCCATGCTGAGCGTGACCCTGTCGCTGGTCTCCTCCGTGGTGCTGACGCGCAGACGCTGCTGGGCGGTGGCGTCGATGCGCGTGGCGAGGTAGGTCTTGACGGCGTCGAAGAAGTGGTTGTTGACGAAGCCGTCGTTCCTCCGCTCGACGATGATGGTGTGCTGCGAGGAGATGTTGGAGCGCAGGAGCCGCCCGAGCCCGGAGGAGAGGAGCCCGCGCAGCTCGTACGGCACCAGGTCGTTGACGACGCCGCGCACCAGCATGAGCGACGCCGCCACGGACGCCGCCGTGGTTATGGTCCTCTTGTAGGACTCGAGGGCCTTGTCGTAGGACGCCATGGTCTTGGAGTTCTTTCCTGTAGGACTCTGTTCTTGTTCGGGAACAAAGATGAGGAGTTTGGTGAGTCGGTTGAATCGGGGGTGGAGCGGTGGAGCTCGGTGGTAGGACTATTTATAAGCTTGATTGGGAGTGGTCTAAGTGGTTGATGACTAGGCCCAGAGTGTGGTCTTAGTCAGAGAAGAAGAGCTTAGAAAATTTATTAACTAGTCGGAGCCGTCGTTCAACACACGCGCCCACACTGTAATGGCTCTGTTACCGAATAAAGTGCCAATAAAGAAAAGCAAGTGGCGGAATTTGCGCCTTTTCCTTGGCAATTGGCATCAAAGCTTCTTTGGCAAGAAGAGGAGAGGAGAGTGGTGTTCCTGCTGGCAGTGGCGAGTGGCAACAAGGAAGCTTCTCTAGCCCGCGGACCAGGTTCGTGTAACTGTGTTGCATGACCATGAAGGCGGCGAATCGTATCGTATGCTCCTTCTCCTTGACGGGCAAGTCACGTCGGCGTCCGCGGTTGGAAAGGTGGCTGTTGCTGACCGTGTTGAACTGTCATTTACCGCGTGATGGAAGAGCCGACGTGTTGCCTTCTGATAGATTAGCTTCAGGCTTACTATGCGAAATTTGTATTTTTTTTTAATTTTTTGAATTCTATATGTTCGAAAAGTTCACATGAAGGCGCGCTTTTATTTAAAAACTTTAATCGTGTGCCCTTTTAAAAAGAAGGCAACACGTCTTCTCCTCTGCTTCGCCTTCTCCTTTCTTCAGATCGATCGCCGACCACTCGTCGCAGTTCAGGGACCCTGTAACTGCTTCGGCCCATTGCCAACCTCCGCTTTCAGGCCCATCAGCACGGCCCACCGAGTGAGGGAGCACGCGCAACGACCAAGCGACAGCGCAGTGGCCCCGGCACCCACCCAAGGCATCGGCATCGTCGTCGCCAGCTCCAGGCTCCACCCAAAAAAATTCCCCAACTCCTCTCGCTCTCTCTCTCGAGTCGTCGTCGTCGCTGCTCGTCAGCCCAGACCCCGAGACCCCTATCCCCCAGCGCCGGCCAGGATGGCGGCCGGCGCCGACGCGGAGCAGGAGCAGAAGCGCGCGGCGGCCGCGGCGTACGACTACGAAGGCGACGCGCGCTGGGCCGACTACTGGTCCAACGTCCTCGTCCCGCCGCACCTCGCGTCCCGCCCCGACGTCGTCGACCACTTCAAGCGCAAGTTCTACCAGAGATACGTCGTGAGTTGTCATCACCAGCGGTGCTTTTAGCTAGATTCCACCTTTCCCCTGCGCCGGTGTTGCTCGACTCATCCCCGCCTAGGCCTAGCTAGGTTGGTTGCTAAGATCTGACGCGCCCTCTGCACTTACTGAATGGGAGCAGTCTTTCGGTTTTGTCATTTGCGTGCTGCGCTACTTCCTTTCTGTAGACTGAATGAATTTGACCACGAGCTAGCAGCTGTTTGAGTATCCAGCAGTTCATGTTACTGCATCTGCCTGCTGTTTGCCTAGCTTCTTCGGACCTGAACTCATCCATGTGGAGCTTCCGCTTTCATGAAAGTTTGTAGTTTCCATGAACATGGAATGCATCATGTATACCCATAATTCTCTGAGTTCAACCTTTTGATTGACCAAGATAGTTTGCTGTGCAAAAAATTAAAAAAAAAAAAGGTATTTTTTACTTCCCCTCTTGATTTGATAGGATCCTGGCCTTGTGGTTGAGCCCATGGCGTCAACTGGTTCGGCTCAGCCCAGCAGGCCAGATGTAAGGTCGTCATCTTCACCACCCAGTGAAAATGTTAGGGCTCGCAATTCAGGTAAAGTATGTATGCATGGTATCCATCAATTTGTTCAATCACGCCTATCTGACGGATGAATGAACTAACTGTTCATTTGTAGGATCTACTTCCAGGACAGCCACACCGCAGCCACCACCAGCACAAACGGACAGGGCTGCTACTCCCTTACAGTTTGATGCGCAGACTATTCATTTCTCCATTAATGCATGGGTAAGCAGTATGCTGTCATTTTTCTTTTAGTTTAGTGATGCCCAATCATATGTGTTTAAAATGCCTGTTCTTTCCTCCTGTAATTCTGATCATCCATGTGGACATTGCATCTCTAATTTACCTATCAGTAATTGTAGTTTCAAACTAGCAAGTATGAGTATCCCTGTTTGTGGTAGGAGTAGTTTACTTGGTCCCAGCCTGACATAATTGGGCTATTGTATTTCAGGTGCTCGTAGTTGCTGGCCTGGGAATGCTTCCAATTTTACCAAAACACCTTGCAGACAGAGCTTGCAAACTTTCATTGCTGGGAACAATATTCTCCTCCGCATATTCACTATACAGCATATATGGTGTAAGTACCTGCCGATCTGGATAATTAGTAGTCTATATTTACTACATGCAAAATTTATTTTCTTGATGGTGCCCTTGGTCTAAATTTCGTTTTCTGCATACAGAAACCACGAGCTTGGAACATGCCTGCAATTCAGGGTTGGTTGCAATCTGTACTTGCAACCAAGGATTTTATCCGCTTGATGTTCTCTCTTATGCTATTCACATCTCAACTGCACTTAAAGAGTAAGTTGCAGTTTTTCCCTTGCAAAATTGTGATTCTGAATTTCTGATCCCCTCATTTTGCTGCTTTTATATATCCATACCAATTCTGTTGTTCACTTTATAACAGTCGCCGCATTACCTGTGTTCTGCTGGGCACTTGATCATGTTGCCAGATTCCTAAGGCGTAATTTTGCCCGTTCCACCTTTTACAGGTAAAAGTTCTCGTAACATTGGTCTGTGAGGTCCATCTCTTATTTTCTGTATCGTGTGGCACGATATTTGTCAGTGCCCTGTTAATGCTAGGTTGCTGTCCTTTTTTTCAGGAAATACTTGGAAGAACCTTGCCTTTGGGTAGAGACAAATAATACTACGTTGAGCTTGCTTAGTTCAAATGCTGAAATTGCACTGGGTTTTCTTCTGATTATATCGCTATTCTCGTATGTTGATCCATATTTTTGTACAATTGGGAAAGATTTTTGTGTTGTCTCAGAAAATTATCTCACAAATTGTACCTTTTCTCTTGATTCTTGCAGGTGGCGCCGTAGCATAATTCAGACATTCATGTACTGGCAGGTAGTTATGACAAAGATATTGATCCTTCTCTTCTATCACTTGTTATCTGTTCTATTCACTTCATAGCTAGAGGATAAGAACATTCGGTATCCTAATTTCTATCCTCGGTGTACAACTTTACAAGCTGTGGGCATATCTACTGATTTAGCTTGTATACTGTACCATGTCAATGCTAGAGCCCAGTTTTTCAATGTAGTGTGTTTGTTGGTTGACAATTTTTCATCATTTCGGCCAAGAGATCAGAATTATTAGCTGTTAGCAATCAAATGTCAGATGTATTATTGCTTTTCCTCAAGCATCTTATTAAATCAATACTACTAGTTGTCAAGCACTTCAAAATTTTTCCCCACTCTGTTGCTTACCAGCATAGCTGTATGTTGTGCAGGTGTTGAAGCTGATGTACCATTCTCCTGTGACATCTAGCTATCACCAGAGCGCCTGGGCAAAAATTGGCAGGATTGTAAATCCATACATCCACCGCTATGCTCCATTCCTGCAGACGCCCATATCTGCAATCCAAAGATGGTGGTTCAGGTAGAAAAAAACATGCAGGAATGATACACCTGCTGCTAAATATTGCGCTGCTGCGGTCCTTTGAGATTGTTACACAAAACACTGCATGGTAGTGCTTTTCTTCTGTAATGCATCGATAATCCTTGCAATTAGTGACTCTGCATTGTGCCTAGCGCTTCAGAACTCTGAGATGCTTAACATGAGCAGTGCTGGACGCTTGTAAACACTGAAAGGTGCACCTTGACTATGGATCATGAATAATTCCAGCCTTGCTGGGCTAAATTTCGGTGCTTTTCTTCATCAAATGGCTGTATCTATTGTTATTTGTACGGCATTGGATGTGCGAGAATCAAATGGCTGTGTCTATATTCTAACTGAGTACAAATGTGCCGATCCAAGTTACTGAGGTAGTGTTTGGTTTGGATGGTGATGGTTTTATGTGTTTGTTTGGTGAACCATATCAATCCATCCGAATGAGCCATTCCATTCAAGAAAAAAAGTCGAACAATCTCGTCTAACTTCTGTTAGCTCTGCTAATCACTCATGATTAGTGATTATTAGTAGTTATTAGGATTTATTAACTAAAATATAATTATACTTAGATATTATTTAGTTATAAATAGTAGTTTCCATATGTATTTTATGATTATTTATGATAATTTAAGCTATAATCAAAGATAATAATAATTACTAGTAATTATTACAATTTCTTAATGCGTACAAATATTAAAATATTATTATTAAACATAATTGAGTTATATATTATATAAATATTAATATTTTAAATTACTAGATGTATTCTTGTATCATTTTATACATTCAACCAAATAGAATCATCAAATCATTTCATCCAGATCATCTCGTAACCGTCCCAGGATGAAGTTGAATCGCTAAAAGAAAAGGCAGTGACTGTTGCTGCCCAGGATCGAACTGGAGACCTTCAGTGTGTAAGACTGACGTGATAACCACTACACCACATCAAAAACTACATATAAAAAATATCTCACTAGCTTGTCCAACAAGAACAGACCTGGACACTGGTAGCCTCTCTCTGCTCGTCGTCCTCGTCATGGATGATGCAGGCCCAGCCTCCGAAGCAGTCGCACAATCAATCGTCATGTTCCTCGTCCGGAAGACGCCATTTTGGAGTTTTTTTTTGTCAGCGAAAACTGGTTTCTGGTGAACTCAAATCAATTATTCCCGATCGATATGGCAGTGCGTCACCGGGGCGCCAGTGTGCCCGTCGTCACCATGTCGATCATGTGGCTGTCGAAGCCTCCCTCGCTAGTCAATAATCAAATGAAGAGCCTATCCACCAAAACGAAGCAGAGGCCAAAGAGACAGGGTTGCTCGCACATCACTATCGCTCAAAAGCCCCCCATTTTTCCAGCTCCAGATCTTGTCTCTGTTGGTATGCAGTGCTACTGCAGTATGAAAACATAGAACCGTCCGATACCTTGGCCCAAGATGGCATTGCATGGACAAGAAATGCCTCCGTGACCCTTAGTCATCCTTGACAGGAGGATCACATTCTTCCTTCTGTCACGTGAACACTTGTCGCCGTTGTCGGAGCAACTGAGCACGTCACGCATCTTTCCTCCAAACACGCGTCGGGTTAATTTTGCTCTGTTTCTGATAAGCACGTCCACCTGCACTCACGCACTGTCTTTATCTTTTGATGAAATAAAGCGCCAGAGGATATGAATCACGCGACATGTTCCGGATTAGTGTATTCCTTTCTCTGCAGAGGCTCCACTGACGAGTGGTGTTAGTGCTCAGATTAGCAGCTTTACTGTTATGGATAAGACTTGATGAATTCAAGATTTTACAGACTCTACTCTCTCGCCCTGACGAGATTACATGCCGAGCTCCAGCTCCAGGTTCAGCAGCGAACATTCATATCCATTTACTTGCTCCGTCGACGTCGCTGCTGGAAACATTGCCTCTGCTGAAGCTGGTGGTTCTTCTGTAGACGAAGGCTTCATCCCGCCAACAATGGCCGTCGTCGACAGGCCCGTCCCTTGCGAGAAACAAGCGGTGCCATGGAACAGGCCCAAAAAAATGAGGCCTTCAATTTGCAATTTTCAAACAGAAAAATTTAGTGAAAAAATATTAGAAATGAAAAGTTAACACCAGGTTACTCTCAAAATCTCTTTAGTTCAAAAAATAAATTAAGTTTTAAATTGTTTTCTCACTTTTAAAAAACTAAAAGTAGTTCATTTTGTTGAACTCTAGATGTTCAAAAGTGTACATTTTTATACCAGCAGAAGAAATGATCAACACTACTCAAAAGTCGAAGGAGGCCTCTTTTTTGCGAAGCTAACATTGATGTTTTTTTTTCCCATGTTGATGATTTTAAGTCATTGATGCGCACAAATTTTGAAGTATTTGAAATAGTTAGGATGTTTTCCTAATGTTATTATTGCATACTTCCTTAGTTTATTTTTCTTAGACATAATTATCAGACAGATATTTCTATAAATATTATGTTAGGTGTATTTTTGTTCATTGTCTCAACCAATGTGCAATGTTGTTTTCCCTCGATGTGAAATAAATTTGCATAGCTATTTCATTGGTGGGTTAATTATTCCGTGGAATAATGGCATGTCTCGCTACGCTGCTGCATGTCTTTCCATGAAGCATCGTTGTTATGAGTTTAATGGGGGGCTTTGATTTTTGAACCCATATTAAATATGTCTAAAAAAAATAGATGAAAAGAGTACCAAATTTTGTGAAATATTATAAAAAACAGCATTAAAGTTATACAGCTAACTACAATTGTAATTTAACTATGTAAATTTTAAATTTAAAGGCCTAAAATATACAGTGACGGCCCTGTCGTCGATTCACTGCCTGTCCATGGCTGGCACTCCTTTCTACCTCTCCCGAATGGACAGCAGAGATGAAGGGGTGTACTCCTTGCAGAGACCCAAGATGTTTTCAGCAGGAGAGGTTTTAAAAAAAGGAATATATGCAAAATACAGTCCTGAAAAGGTACTAGGAGGTGGTACCATGTCAAAGAGGCTGGAGCGGCGCTTGGCGTTCTTCTTCCCCGCGCTGTTCTGGCGCAGGAAGAACTTCTGCGCGTGGCTGGCGACCTGGGTGGGCGTCCTGGTGGTGACGAAGCCCCTGGAGATGCCGCGCCAGTCGCCCCTGCCCAGCTTCTCCAGCGCCGTCAGGAACAGCCTGTGCTCCTCCTCGCTCCACGGGACCCCTTTCTTCCTCTCCCGAAACGCCGCCGTCCCGCCGCCACGTCCGCCCCCGTCCGAGAGGTAACCGCTGCCCTCTGCGGCTCTCCTCTCGCCGCCCTCATGCATGGCCACGGACGACAAGAGCAAAGCAGACGACGACGAAAACAGAGGGGCGGCGACGAGAGGAGAAGAGCCCTGCAGCGTCAGGCAATCCATGCTGTAGCTCTTGTGCAGCTGCTGCGACTCCGGCGAGCTGCAGGCGGCGTTGAGCTGCACCCCGAAAAGCCTCAGCCCTCCGCCGCAGCATGCGGTTGAGGTGTGGCCGTAGTAGCTGCCACAGCCGGAGCATCCCCTCCTTGTTTGTACCACGTCGCTATGATGCATTGTGTTGTAGACTTTGCAGTACTAGTATTAAAAGGCAGATAAGGGGAGGCTATGGCTATCTCGTTTTCTCATCAGGAAGATTGACAGCCTCTGTAAGGAGTAGAAGTAGTACTATATGCTGTTGCACTTGCACCAACGAGGCGACAATAATTGGAGATAGCCGTCGTTTTCTTCTCCGGTGATCATAGTGCCATTGCACTAATAATGTCAGCTACGTAGTTGAGTCAGCCTCGGCATTGCTGTATTAGTATTAATCTGCCCTGCTTTTGCTCCCTGCAACTTTGATCCGCTACTAAAGCAAAAGTTTTTGAGTCAAGTGACTGTCATCAGTCCCCAATGCACTGTTCTTGATTAGTGTATTTGTTTAGCAGAAGAAGTGAAATAATTCTGGCACTTTTTTTTTTATGTCCAGGTGCTCTTTGCTGCTGCTGCTGCTTTGCTTGAAGAAACCTGAAGATCTCGGATAGCTACTACCTAATTGGTCAATGGGTAAAGCGCTAACCATGTGACGCTGTGATATCAGCAATGCAGTCCAAAGTAGAAGCTTTTGCCCAAATCTACGTTGGATGTGGATTCGAGATGCATCTAGTGGTGTGTTCTGTTGTGTTGTCATCGTAGCTAGCTGCCTCTGTTTTTTCTTTAAATACAGGGCATGTGTTTCAACATTTCTGAAGTACTCATGCGGTCATGCCTGTGTGGTTCAACAATTTTGCTCGGATGAACATGTTGGAAATATTGCAAAAATACACAGGTTATCAACCGAAACGGTAACAAAAGAAAACATCACCAACTCAGCCATTGCAAAATACACTCACATATGGTACCGAACACCCAAAAAGAACAAAACAAATGGTGATAAGTTAGATGTGGAAGTGAAATGACTCATGTAGGCGACCATGACAAAATTGTAGCCATACATACTACGTGCAAACAAGGTAGTACAAAATAATAATAGTGACCTATGTCCCCACATTTTTCCTTGTGTAATCAGTTTAACCGACATGAAACTAGCAGCCAGTGTATCTTGTCATGATCAGGCCAACCAGATCTTCAAGATCCGATGAGGCAACATCTTGAACATTACTGGATCACGCACTCACATTTCCTCAAGTCCATGTTTTCTTCGTCATCTTCTGACAGACCATCATCACTGTCAAAAGTTAAATGTAGCAATCAGATAGGAGTAGCTGATTGAATTGCATCTCAGTTTCATTGCGACAATCTGATCCTATTTAAGAGTGAAGTATCTGGTGAACAGATCATCCAGAGAAGGCAAAACCATGGATGAAAGCTGAGATACCTAACATTGTATCTGGGCTTCATCGACAAGTTAAAGCAGTCATAGATTGTTGAGCATATGGCAACATCAAGATGCTGGAGTCAAGAATTGTGTTATGCAAAACTGATTACAATGCCTAGACGAAGGGAGGAAGAAAAATACCTGACTTCGAATTCTCTGATCTCGAAAAGTTCCATTCCACATGAATCAGTCCACTGAACTTTTCTCCGCTCCATACTAGACTTCAATGTTTGCACTTGTTCTATTGACTCACGTGGCTCCTCGCTAAAACTTGTTGCGGAACGTTCTGAAGAATCTCGTTTGTTGAACTGGACGGTTGTTCTGATGAGCTCCTCAATTTTGGAGGTGATGCCCCCACAAGTCTCGCATGTGTGCAGCCAAAGCAGATAAAGGAAGCACATCTACCAGGAAGCAGTGAGGAAAAAAGAAGATTAGATAACGTTGCGAGCTATGCTGTGGGCCGCAGCTCAAAGAAGCCCGTGAAAATTTCTGGTGGGCTTGGGTTAGTCGGGTAGGCCTTTGCAAATGGGCCGGAGCAGGATTCCTTTCCTCTCTCTCGCGCGCTCGGCACGACGGAGGGGGGAGCTATTGCTGCCAGTGGCCTCGTTTGGATTGGAGAATTTTTTTTTTATTTTTGTATTTTTTTTAAAAAAATTAAACTGTTTTTTTTAAATTTTTGTGCAATTTAAATGAATATCCTGAAGCCGCTGCGGGGGACGGCAGCAGCAGATCGATCGGAAGAGAGCGGAGACGCGGGCGACTGGGACTTGCGATGACCAGGAGTAGCTCTCTAGCTGTTGGATGAGTCGCATCGATCATTCCGCTTCCGTTTCTTCTTCTTCATCATCGCCCTGAGCTAGGGCTAGGGCTGGGGCTGGAGCTGGGGCATGCATGCGTGAGACGTCTTGCAGTGCAACCAAGTTCACCACAGGCAGAGATCGGATCGGAAAAGAACGCACAAGATCGGAGTAATCATCACGGGCTTTGAAGAAACACTCCTGCAGAATGCATCGGGCAGTTCCCGTCTCTTCTTGGGAAATGGAGGCCACAACAGTGTCGTAGCTGCGGGCTGAGCAGCTCATGCTCCGAGACCCCAGTTCAGGGCAGTCGAAAAGACAGAGCAGCCTTCCTTTTTTTAAATGAAAAAAAAAAGACAGAGCAGCCAAGCACATCACCTCCGCGCCGCGCGCATGTCGCTCGCCGCGATCATGCACGTCGTCGTCGGATCACGTCCGGGCGACGTCGGTCCGGTCGGAACGGAACCTCAAATTTTTTTTTTTTTTGGCACAGCAAAAAGGAACACGCTAGAAGTAGCGCAGTTAGAGTGTATATCATCCATCACAAGTCAACAGGCAGAAGCATCCAACAGAAAGCAAGAGTATCGTGTTTCAGAAGGAGAAGCAAACTCATCGAGGAGGATTAAACAAAGGAATGCCGGAGTTATACCGGCCACAGCTAGCTCCTCGCTCAAGTCAGGTTGACTATCATCATCAAAATCCTTTGTTAATCAAGCACGACACGCACACGTAACAACAAGAGAAGACAAGAGGCTCCGATAAGTTTTAATTATTCAGAGATTAATGTGTACACACAGGAGCAACGGATGTCGACGTTTGTATCGTGCCATCGTAACAAAAATCTCCATGCGATCCGTATACATCACGTGTGCTCTGTTCGATTTTAAAATATTATACTCCACCTTTAACTTTTATTTACTAATATTGTCCATAAACATTTGTCTCGTACAAAATTCTTTCGATGGCTTTATTAATAGCAGTATTAAAATATATGGTTAATATTTTTACAGATATCAAATTTTTAAAATCAGAGAGAGCAGTTTTCTGTTTCTCAAGCGAATTAGAAATGTTTCGTATGAAATTCATATTCATCCTATTATTTCCGCGAAAAAAATTACACTAAACACGGTCTTTTGGTTTTGCGCGTTCACACGCAGAACGCACGGAAAGAAAAACAAAAAGAAACGAAAAAGACGAGTAGCAAGAAAGCGGGAGGAAGCGGGCCCACATGAAAACCTCTCCTCTATAAAGCGGAGGTCGTGTTCCCCGCCACACGGAAGCCCGCCACGGCCGTCTCTGAATCATCGGTCGACTCGCTTCTAGTTCTCCCGTCGCCATGACCTCGGCGGCGGCCCTGGCGGTCGCATTGGAGACGGCGTCCCCGGCCGCGGCGGTCTCTCTGGAGCCCACGATCGGCCCAGCCAATAAGGCACAGGAGGCGGCGTCGGCGACCACGGGGACGGATTCCTCGAGCGGCGGCGGGGCGGAGCGACGGTCGCTGTTCCGACGGATCTGCGTGTACTGCGGCAGCGCCAAGGGAAGGAAGGTCAGCTACCAGGACGCCGCCGTCGACCTCGGCAACCTCCTGGTACCCCTCATCTCGCGCTTACCTCTTGCTTCGTTTTGGGTTTGGTTGATTGGAACCCGTCCTGTTGCCGTAATGCCATGGCGGGAGTCAGGTAGGGGCTAGGGCTCACCCTCATCCATGGGCATCAGAAATTCAGATATCATCATAGGCGCGAGCCGTTGGGACGGTCTGATGATTATTTGCATTTTTCTCCGTTGCCAGCATCCATCAGGGGCTTCCCCTATCCAATGCACAGACATTTCTGAGCTTCACTAGTATTGGATTTCAGTTCATGCTTCCTCTCATCTGAACTGAATATACCTATCCTCTCCTCACCCTGAATGAAACCTACCTGATGGGCGATATGATTATGATGTGATTGGACTTGACTCTTTGTTGTACATAACTAGTTTATTCACTTGTCTGATGAGCTTTTTTGTTGCGTGTCAATGGCCGTGTCGGGCAGGTGGAGAGGGGCATAGACCTGGTTTACGGAGGCGGTTCCATCGGCCTCATGGGCTTGGTCTCACATGCTGTTCATGCCGGAGGACGCCATGTCATTGGGTCAGTATCCATCTCTATCTGAACCTAGGTAGGGTGGTCACTGGTGTTCTTGCTCTGGGTGCTTTGTTTCCATCAACTCCCACCACCTCCAAAACGGCAGCCTTATTTAGGTGCAGAAAATGGCAGCCTTATCCTGCCTCTTGCCCGTTGGGGGAAGGGGGGGCAGCCCATGGTCATCGCGTTCGCTTTCACCAAAATGGAAGCGACTTTTCTCTCTTCTTTTCGAAAGCCAAGTTGGTTCCGTGCTCTCAATGGGACCTGCAGGCTTCTTCCCACTAGTCCAGGACTAAAATCATCACTATTGTTACGTACTCCTCCATTTCTTCAACCAAAGGGCAAAGTCCTAGCGGCGCTGTGTCTACTCTAGGCTTGTCAGTTTCTTTACATGGGAACGAACAGATCATCTTGTTGCTCAAGTTGTACTTCGTGTTTGACTGCTTTTGCCTCGAATTTATTGTGCCTTTTTTTTTTTGTTTTCCTTATTTTCGCAGGATCATTCCAAAATCGCTCATGCCAAGAGAGGTGAGTCAGTCAAAGGCCGTGACATGTGTTTTGTTGCCATTCCGTGATACTCCTACTTTACCTTGTAGTTTTAGGTTTCATGCACTCTCTTGTGCAATTCATCATGAGATATCCAGTCATCAATTCTTCATACGGTTTTGAAAGCGTTAATCATGATGAGAGCTTATGTGCAAATATACCCATTCATCTATTAGCTGTACAAATTAGCTTGAACTCTTCCACGTTAACTAGGTTTATGGAATTTGCATCGTTCATTATATACACTACTATCTTATGTGCGTTTGTCGAGGGTAGCTTAATTTGTTCATGCTTCTGTAGGTAACTGGTGAGCCCGTCGGTGAAGTTAGAGCAGTTTCTGGCATGCATGAAAGGAAAGCAGAGATGACTCGGTTTGCCGATGCTTTTATTGCTTTACCAGGTATACGTGCTTACTCTATTTTATTTTGTTGGACATCAGATTTGAATTATTAACCTGTCTATGTGTATGTATGTTCAAATTTCTAGGTGGCTTTGGAACCCTGGAGGAATTGCTAGAGGTCATTACTTGGGCACAGCTAGGAATCCATAAGAAGCCGGTAAAAATTCTCATTTGTCACGGTTCCTTCTCCACAAAAATCATTCATGTCACCAATCTGGAGATCCTGCACTTGTCTTCATGTAACTTACTTAAGTAGGTGTATGATTGCTGATTATTTTATTAAAATGTTGTTTGAGCCGTTTTGAGCGGATACTGCCGCCTTGCCTTTGTTCACGTGTGTTTAAAAGTTTCACCTTCACAGCAACAAGTTTATGAATGCCTTTGTTTAATATGATATCGACATCGTTACCCCAGCATGTTTTTAAGACTGGTAGGGCACACGCTCTGTATCTTCTCTAGTATCTGGCAGCAATAAGATATACGTCTTACTTAACGAATATTCCCACACAGCTAATAGAATGATGGTTAGAGGATCTTATACTTCATGACGTGTTGCATTCACAAGGAGCTGCGGTGGTCTCTGTGTTAAATAATTTGCGTTGAGATATAATATGGTGACGATGTGAAGGGTTAGACCAGTCAAGTCGTTTCATTTTCTTCTCCCCCTTGATCTGTAACTATTATGAGCCTGATGGCCCCCCAAATTGCTATTGATTTTTGAGTTGATATCAGGTATGATTCTGTGGGAATGGATCATTCAGTAATCATGTTTATGTGTTCATGGAAATGTTTTACCAGGTTGGCCTTCTGAACGTTGATGGATTCTATGATCCCCTTCTATCTTTCATCGATCTGGCTGTTAGTGAAGGCTTCATCACAGAAGCGGCGAGGCGTATCATCATTTCAGCCCCAACAGCCAAGGAGCTAGTGATGAAAATGGAGGTTAACTGCTAGGGTTTTCTTACTACCACATATATAGTGTTCCTTTTGTTAGATGTAAAAGTAGAAGCTGCGGAAGGTGGCAACAGTGGTTCTTGGAACTGCATGTTTGCAATTTCTCTGATGAACAGTATTTTTTTTTTGCAGGAGTATGTCCCCGAGTATGACATTGGGCTGGTTTGGGAGGATCAGAAGCAGAATAACCTAGTTCCAGAGCTAGCTGGAGCCTAGGATCACCTCATTCTGATGAACATAGCGGGACACTAACCAACAATCCATGATGTGCAGCAACTATTTTGTTCATGTTCTAACCAAAGGGTAATGGAAGAAAGAGGGATCAGGGTGCACCAGTGTGTTGGTGGCCTCGTGTGCTGGCACGCAACTATATTGGTTTCTTTTGGAGGCGTTGCATGATTAGCATGCAGTCCAGTGGTAGATCCTGCATAATAATATGATTAGTAGCCTAGTGCTTGCTGTAGAGATCTTCTTGTGACCCTGGAAGAAGGAATACAAGTACCACATCTGGTAGTAGTGTCAGCATTATATCCATGTTAGTTTTGTTAGATAATGATATCCATGTTAGTATTGGCTACGGAGTGCGTCTCCACGTTGATTGGTGGTTCTGATTTTTGTATTCCCAGTGTAGCGCTGTGTGCGCGTCCATTCTGACTGATTTGTGCACAGCACAGCAACGGTTTCCTACGGTCTCCAGCTGTGTATACGCCCACATGATCGGATTGCAGGATCATGAGCTTGCTGCTGCTGAGTCCCTTGGTGTCATCCTTGGGCTTTGTCCATTAAACTATACTAGTAGTAATAAACTGCTTTCTGTTTTGTATTACAATATATGAAAGTTGAGCAGCAATGTCTGTTAATTTTTTATATTCAAATAATTTTGGGTTAACCAAAACAGGAAGCAGTTTTCCCATATTCAAAATTCTTGAAAAAAAAAGGTTTTCCCATATTCAAAGTCACGGTACTCGTTTTAGTTGGATTTTTGTTTGGGCCTTATAGGACTGCTTTTAAAAGTTACTGGGTCTGGCCCAGGAAGCTGACCCGAGAAAACCTGAGGAAATGTTTTTTTGAGGGCTCAAATGTTTGGTCTGCAAAAACCAACGTTGGCATACAGATCCATGGGGGGCGTACAAAGATGGAGTTTTTCTTTCGGCGGACCCAGCCTGCCTGACCGACTGCGTCTGCTATGGCCCACTGAGCAGAGGGCCCACCCCGGCTCGCTGTCTTCCCTCCCAACACAGCACAGGCACAGCTCCACCTCCCCAGCAGGCAGCAGCAGCAGCAGCGCTCTCCCCTCCACTCCGCTGCCACTGCTCAATTCCGGCTCCCCAAAACGGCAGCTGGCTCCTGCCTCTCGCCGCTTGCTCTCCGCAGCGCCGATTCCTTGCCCGGTATTCCGGTTTCTGTTGCAGCCTTGCAGGAGAGATGGGCGTCGGGTTCTCGGTGGAGCGTCGGAATGACAAGAATCCGCAGGAAGAGGAGAGTACAGGAGGACGAAAGCGTTCCGGCTGCTGGATCCGCCTCTGCCTGCCGCCTTCCTCGTCCCGCTCCAAGGTCGACGACAACGTCCTCGCCGGAGCCGCGCCTGCCCGTGCCTCCGGTAACGCTTGCTCCCTTTTTCTCTCTGACTCTCTGCACTCCTCTGTACTGTAGCAGTAGTAGATTGTTTGGGTGCGTCGGAACTCGGAAGTACGCTCGTGTTGCTGGACATTTGGGTTGCTGGTTCGTACAAGCTGAAGACGTAGTCCTAGTGGCCGGTTTCAGTCACCTTTCTCTTTTAACAATGCTGTAAATTTGGGATTTGGTTCACGTGCACCAGACACTATTTTAAGTAGGAGTGCCTGTTAACAGACTGATACATTCAGCGACGTGTGCTAGGAACTATTCTATCATTGCATTTGGGGATTGTGTAATTTGGGAATTGTTCTATGTGCAGGAGACACTAGCTTAGTTCATCACTTAACAACAATGGCATATGTTTGTGCATGCAGATGGCGACGCCAAAAATGATTCTGCGCAGGACCCACCTCTTCAACTGATAGAGCCCTGTTCGACAAAAGCTAGCGGCGCTGAGAATACTTCACCCTCAACCATGGTTGCAGATGGACTGAAAGTAGCATTCCAGCTGCGCAAGTTTACTTACAGCCAACTCAAGTGTGCCACCAGAAACTTTCGACCTGAGTGTCTTCTTGGCGAGGGTGGGTTTGGCCGTGTGTATAAAGGGTGGATTGAAGACGGTGGAACTGATGATGTGAAACACCCTGGCACAAGGTTAACTGTTGCTGTTAAGACACTCAACCATGATGGGCACCAGGGGCATAAAGAATGGGTGGTAAGCTTTTGACTTGTTTCAAATATACCAATGTATGAAACACTAATGTTTTGGTATCTTCATGCGAGTCTTACACAAGCATTTGATTTTCTCAGGCAGAAGTAAACTTTCTGGGGAACCTACAACATCCCAACTTGGTGAAATTGATAGGGTATTGCATTGAAGATAATCAAAGACAGCTAGTTTATGAATTTATGCCCCGCGGAAGTTTAGAGCACCATCTCTTTAGGAGTAAGCATCTGCTACCTCAACATTTCTTTTATTTTAATCATAGTTGCTAGCATCACATGGGATGTATGTTGGTATCCGTGGAATTAACATGGTACTGCTGATATAGAAGTGGATGACACCATTATCTATGCAGTTCTAATGTTTTATACTGACATAGGAGTAGTAACTAATGAAGACAAATGGCATCTGTTTTCTGAATGGAGCGAAGTAACCTACATGCCTGTCTGTACCATGAGATTTCCAATGAGCCAGGAAATTGGGCTTTCGTACTGTATTTTTTCATTACATGGGTTTACAGTTTTCCTTTTTTTTGCCCACTTAATGCTGACACAAAATGAAAATTGTTTAAGATTTTATGTATGCGCAACATTTATCTCTAATTCATCGTAAATGTTAACATTTAGCTATAGTGGAGGTATTCTATTTATATTGACACAACTACATTTGTTTGGTCTTGAAAGTCCTGTGGACTTCTAAGAACTGAGTTCACATTCAATGGCCTCCCAGAGTTTGCTATAGGACATTTTACCTCTTAGTTACAATCTGTTCCTTTTGTGTTATTTTCCAATTGCTGGCATGGTTTTGCGAAATTTGTTTTGGTTTTTAAATTTTCAATGCAAATTTATTGTGCCCTTTTCCTCCAATAACTGTGTAAATAGAGTCGGTGCCACTTCCATGGCCCATCAGGATGAAAATTGCACTCGGTGCAGCAAAGGGACTTGCCTTTCTCCATGAGGAAGCTGAAAGGCCCGTTATCTATCGGGATTTCAAAACATCGAATGTTTTGCTTGATGCAGTATGTACCTTTTTGACTTATTTACTACCTTCCTTAGATCCTTGTGTTTGTCCTTTCTTCAACATATTCTTACATCCAGGACTACAATGCGAAACTTTCTGATTTTGGTCTTGCCCGAGATGGTCCTGAGGGGGATAAGACCCATGTTTCCACGCGAGTCATGGGAACTTATGGATATGCAGCACCGGAATATGTGATGACAGGTGAGGTGATCGTGTATCTTTTTGAGCAAACTCATATTTTTTGTTGCTTAAGTAACTTTGGAGTCCCAAACTTAAGATGTAATCATACTGATCGTAACTGAAACTTATGTTTGTAAATGGTTCACTGACACACAACACCAGCTCTTTTATGGTTATCTACTCTATGTTAAAAGATAATAAAATATGCATTGGCATCTCTCTCCCCTGTAGCAAACCATCCATATTAGATACTCTGTTTTGACTGGTTATTTGTTTTGGAAACATAGGGTTGGTCCTTACTGTAAACGGTAGCGATTTGGTAGAAAAGATGCAGCCTATATGGAAAAGTTGCAATCTATGTTTTTAAGAAAGTGCCTTCATTGATCATCTCCGCATTCATCTCATGTACTATGCCAGACCATCTTTGTTTTATGTTATTACTGATATTTATGGTGCCCATGTGCATTCTAGGTTGTGCACTAGCTGTCAATTTGTTGCTATATTAAGTATAGTCAGAAACAATTATAGTGAGTGTCTGAGTTGAAGTGCTTTCTCTGCTTTGAATTTCAAATGTTTGTTTGGACACCATTCGAACTCAAACCAAAGTGACTGTTTTGCCATTGTTTGAGTTGTACTTAGTTTTGATGCCTTCTCTATGCACTGCTAAGAACACATTTCATGTCCAGGCCACTTAACATCCAAGAGCGATGTCTACAGCTTTGGGGTGGTGCTGCTTGAGCTTATGACAGGCAGGCGATCGATGGACAAGAACCGACCAGTTGGGGAGCACAACCTGGTGGAGTGGGCTCGCCCCTTTCTGAAACAAAAACAAGGATTCCACAGCCTGATGGATCCCAAACTTGGTGGAAACATCTCCATGAAAGGTGCACAGAAGGTGACCCAGCTGGCCCGCTACTGCCTCGCCAAGGATCCGAAGAACAGGCCTCTGATGAGCCAGGTGGTGGAGGTGCTCAAGCCACTTCCTAACCTCAACGACATGGCCTCTTCATCCAGCTTGTACCAGTCCTTGCAAGCACAGCGTGCTGCCTGGCTTGCATACCCCAGTGGCAGCCAAAGCGTGAAGCCTCAGAGTAGCTTGGTGTGGAACGGGCTGCAGCCAGCGCGGAGCCTGTCCTGTGCCCCGCACCATGGCCATGCTTCTCCGTACCGCCCTCAAGCTTCTCCATACCGGCAGTCGCCGAGGTCTAGTGCCAAATAGCACCGTGGTTCTCCGTCCTTGACCTGTTGGCACCATCATATACAAATGGAAGGTTGGAACGCTCCCAGTGACTCTGTCATGGTTTATTAAGCGTAAGTTAGCTCTGTCTGTCCGTTGTACATGTCTATTTAAGTGAGCTGGAGATGGGAGAGTCCTGCAAGATTTTGGCTAATTCCCTGGACAGACAAGGACATTGGATTAGAGATTTTTTAGCGTCTTCGCTTTCACAATTTGTACTGTAATTGATACCGTTTGACTACACCCCACTCCTAAAAAAACAGAAAGGAAAAGACCGCAATCATCGGTATCATCATCATCATTTTCCAGATACTCCATAAGTGTGAAAACAATGCTGTGCATGTGACATTTATGCGATGACCGGTCGTTCTGCCAAGATTTGGTGCATTTGATTCATTTGATGCAGATTGGCTTTGACTGTATACCAGACTGACCTCTGCCCAGACCAACATTTTCTTTACAGCAGGAATTAAGGAGAAACTTTGATTGCAGGATGACTGAATCCAGAGAAAATACAGAGGGAGTAGCAGAACATACATACGGCAAAGTCATGCTGCATTAGCAGCCCACAAATTAAGCACTACACACACATCATAATCATCATCCATGTAAGAGAGTACTGTAGCAAGCAAACCTATAGCTAGTGCTCCAGTATTATAATAAACTAAACCTTCTCCAAACTGCTAGTAGTGGGCTTGGAGGCTAGTGCTGCTGGGTGGCAGAGCCCTGGAGGAGGCCGTCGCGGATCTGCGAGGCGATGTCGCGCACTGCTCCGGGCCCGTGCGGGATGAACACCGACGAGGCCTTGGACGACGCGCCGATATCTTTCATGGTGTCGAAGTACTGGGTGATGAGCACCATGTCCATCACGTCCTTGGCCGTGGTGCCCGGCACGTTCACGGAGAACCCAAGCACGCTGTCACGGAGGCCATCCACGATGGCCTGCCGCTGCCTGGCGATGCCGAGGCCTGACAGGTACTTGGCCTCCGCCTCTCCCTCGGCGCGCTTGATCTGAACGATCTTCTCCGCCTCCGCCTTCTCGTTCGCGGCCACCCTCAGCCTCGCAGCTGCCAGAAAAAGACTGATTAAATTGCTACTCTTTACTGCTTGCCGTTAGCTCATGCTGCTAATATATTACCTGCGTTGATCTCGTTCATGGCGCGCTTGACATGCTCGTCTGGCTCGATGTCCACGATCAGGGTCTGCACGATCTCAAAGCCGTAAGCAGACATGGCCTTCTCGAGCTCTTCTTCCACAGCCTTTGCTATTTCGTTTTTCTGCTCGAAAGCGTCGTCGAGGTTGAGCTTTGGGACACTGGCTCTGATCACTGCCATAGAGACCAATAGCAGACATCAACGGCATTATGAGTGAATGGGGGGACATACAGTAAGACTGAACAACAGAAACAACACAAACACAAGGAAAGTGGCGTCCGATATGATGAAATTTTGATTGTTCTGACAACTCGTACCATCAAAGACATAAGCTTGGATCTGGGACCTTGTGTTGCTCAGCTTGTAGAACGCGTCACCTGCTTTGCCAGCCAGAGCACGGTACTGAACGGATGCGACGACATTCACAAAAACATTGTCCTGAGAGATTCAGATGTTAGCCAGGATCATATGGTAACAGATAAATCAGAATACAAGTCAAACACATACACAATATCAAATGTAACATCACCATTCAGATCCTAATCCATATATCAACAAGGATTCACTCCCAAATAGTTTTACGTTGAAAGTATTTGCATATGCAGCAGTCATTTAGTGTTGTCCCCTCGTGACAGACCAGCATGCATCTGATCTAGAATTCGAATCAACTCATCGTAACAACAGACTATCTAGTTTTTATCATCACGATGTTGTACTAAAGAGCGTAATATGCAGGTAGCCTGTCCTCGAACAGTATCTTATAGAAAAATTACTTCGATCTGTAGCTTTTCTTAAGCTTTATAACCCAGAAAAAACCAAAATACTATGATGGAGCATTAGTAAAAATGAGTCACACACTAGTTATCGTTTCAAGAAAAGCATCTACTATGTATCCATTTAACTTAAGAGTTTTTTTGGAACGCAAAATTTTCATAAAAATTGTACAAAATTTTTACAGAAATCAGTTCAATATCACAGGAAAAACGTAGAAATAAAAAAAATTTCCTTCAATCCAAATTCAAAGGAGGCTAAACATAGTTTAGAACAAACCTTTGTCTTGGTCTCACATTTCACATCCAATTGCTGCAACCTTAGTGTCAGATGACCAGCCACGCGCTTCCCGATGAACCAGGGCATGCAGTGACAGCCCGGCTGTAGGACGCTGTCGAACTTGCCGAACTGCTCTCTAATGGCGACGGTGGACTGATCAACTTGAACACAGCAGGCCAAGTTGCCCATCTCTGCAGGCTACAGGTCACCTCTGGTAGCACCTGAAAGTTTCATTCATAGCCTTAAGAACATCATTCACAATACAAAAACACTCAAATTGGAACAAAAAACGTAGATAAACACAGAACTGAACTCAGAACTTGCCAGCGTTGAAACAGCAAAGCTGAGGGGGTAGACTCAGCTGGTACGGAGGAAGATAAGACTAAATGACAGGGTGGAGTTGCTTGTGAGCAAGGCAAGGAAGGTATCTATTCTCTGCACCTTATCTTTATATTTTTAAAGCACAAACGTTTTTTAATTATTGTTGCGCCACGTCACTATAAAAAATAACGTCACTATAAAAAATATTAACTTTCGAATTAAAATTTAACGGTGGATAATAAAAAGATGAAAAAAAAATACTTTTCTCAATCAACGTAGAAGCGTGCTTCTATTTTACGAGAGCAAACATAAACAATCGTGTCATTGTTCTAGCTTTTTCAATTTAACATAAATTTTAACTATAATTATATTTAATTTTTTTAATAAATTTTATGTATTATAAAACATCTAGACGGTACAACTTGCTCTATTGTCACCTCATCAGTTGTCTCCACGGCGGATCACACAAAGCAGGGCAGGTCCGTGTCATCCAGGAAGTTGACTAATTCATCCCCACTTGAACAATTGGAGCAAACTTAAAATCGCAGCATGTCACTTTCAGGAATGCGTCCATAAACTAAAGCTGGAGCGGGGGGAATAAGATGACAAGATATCATTATGCAGTTGCGTACGAAGACTCATGGCAAGTCTTCGTTTGGATATACTACGCACCACACAAAAACGTTGAAATTTGGCTAGTACGAAAATGTCAGTCAAAGAAAAATCTAAATGCTAGGTTCCAAATTGTGGAGAGGTTTTCTGGAGCAATTGCAGTCACCTACTGGTTCTTGTGAAGACCGCAAACTATGACCTACTGGTTCTTAAAATAATTACGTACTCCGTGTTACAGAGTAAAGGTATCTATCAGTGGATAATCACTAAGAGTAGACTTTGGAGCCATCCATCCATCCATCCATCCATCCATGCATCAGACAAGCAGTATACTACTCCGGGGGAAACAATACAGTGGGCAAGGACCGATAGAAACCAGGGCAAGATATTTCGATTCAGAATTTTTTTTTTCTAAAAAGAAAAGAAAAAATAAAGAGGAGAAAGAGTGAGACGTTTACTTTATCCACCGAAGAAGAAGAGAAAGAAGGGGCGGGGGAGAGATTGAGGGAAATTAAGAAGGCACGGGCACACAGAGACGACGACGAAGCCATGGCATGAACGAGATATCGTCAGAGGTACGCAGCTCCGTCCGCGTGAGTGAGAGAGAGAGAGAGAGAGAGCGCCCTTTGATCACTATCCTGTTGTTTGAGTTGCAACGGAAAAGCAAGCAGCGGAAAAGAAGTGCTGAATTGCAGGAGTTCCAGTCGAAACGAGAGAAATGGCGAACTAAAAATTTATTAGTAGGAGTCCTTGCTTGCGGGCTGGGCCCAAAGAGTCGGAGAAGACGGAGGCGAGGAAGACGAAGGTGGGATCCCCTCTCTCATCAGGGACGAGGCTTTATATACGCTCACTTGATTAAAGTTAAACTTTACTTTTACCTTTAACAAAAAGAAAATTATGAAATTATGTTATTACATGTATCATGAAATAAATTTTCGTAATATATCTCTTTATATTAAAAAACTATTTAATTTTTTAAATATAGTAATTAGTTAAAGTAAAAATATATTTTGATTAAATCTATAGATATTTACATTGTAGGACGGAGGGAGTAATCGAGTTAGTCCACTGGTTAGTGGGCTTGGGCCACCATCCGATTGTTTTAATTTTGTGTCGATGCTACTAATATGGAGTACTACTTAGTGAGGAGGGTGAGGAAGAGAAGACTTTAACCGGAGAATTTGCTTGGGCTTGACACTGAAGAACGGAAGAGGGGCACACGACACAGAGCAAGCGAACCACCTGATCTCCACTCCAAAGCAAACGAAACCAAGATTAGGAGGATCTCTCCGCCGTCATCGTCGTCTTTCCTTCTCCTCCCTCCCAATTTTCTTCACCGTCCATAATCACCTTCCTCAGGAGAGGAGAGGGGCAGGGAGTTCCTTACCCTAACCTCTCCTCATCCAATGAGGTGCGTGGCGGAGGGAGACTGCTTGCACCCAAAGTTTCCTCGTCGCACACTTATACCTTTGATCGACGAAGAACAAGCAACGTTTGGGATCAATCAACCCGACCCAGATGTTCGATATATATACCGACCCAGATGTCGATATATATTACAGAGCTCTTTTGATTCTGTCTGAGAATCAGCTCTGTAAAGAGAACCTAAAACTCCAAGTACCAGAAAATATTCAGAATGTGTTATTTAAAATTCTTGACTGAAGGATTGTCGAATCAGCATATCAGCAAAACTTACTGAGCTGATCATGGTCCATCACTATTCAGGCCTCTACACTGCACTCACAATCAGTAAAAGTACAGAAAGCCTCCAATTGAACACTTGGTTGCAGCTCATATATGCTATCATTTCCACTGGTGAAATATATCTGCGAACTCAAACATGATACACATCACAACTGAGTCAATGGTTTACATCATATTACTCGCCACTAGCCAGCATCTCGTTCCAAGCTACATGGTGATGATATTTGCACGTATTCATGAAGATACATGCTTCATTGCATTGCAGCACCAAAGTTTCACTGAGAGCATCACTACGCTATCCTGATGTAACCTTCTACTCTATCTTGGCGCAGTTGGAGTTGACCATCTCCCAGCTCCAGCTGTTGCACGCTTACCCGATTGACGCATCTCTTGTGCTTTGGCCAGCTGTGCAGTAAGATCCTAACCCACAAGAAGAGTTAATCAGCTAGAGCATCTACAGATACCAAAGATTAATGGGAGTCAACAACAAGATACCTTAGGCTTGAAAGAACCATCCAACGAGTGCAAGATTGTATCAGCAAGTCCATAATCGATGGCCTCTTGTGCACGGAAATACCTAGGGCCTTTGAGAAATTCTGCGAGTTCTTCCTTTGGCTTACCAACTCCTTTAGATAAGAGGTCGAGATAGTAATCTGTGTTTGTATCTAACTCTTTTGCCTGAGTGTAAAATAAACATTGAGTGCAACGGTACAGGTAGAGGCCTAGCAGAGAATTGGATGGCGAGATACTGGAAAGAAGAGCGAAATTTGACCTTAATCCACATATCAATGGCAGCCCCTCCAGATTTGTGGACCTTTGGTAGGTGCAGTTTAGCTGCAATTTAACGGTGCAATTAATGATCTTTTATGGTTAGATATCATTTGCATAAATGTAGACTAAAAAGGAGTAAGGAAGCTAGGAAATATAACGCACTGATTGAATTTGGCAGCACTCCTCGTTTGCCCTTGAAGCCAAGGGAGAGAAGCATCGCAGCCTGACCATATGCCATGCTAAGATTGATTGTGTAAACCTTGGATTTGCTTCGCTACAAAACCAAGAAAATATGATGCAAATGTCACAATAACACACTTATCTGAGCACAAATGCCATGCTCACTCTGAATAATAGCTAGCACCTCCAGTGGCAAACATTTTAACTTGTTCCCTCTTTTATTTATGGCTAAAAGAACAAAGAACAGTCTTCAAATGTGGATATTTACTAGTAGTTCTGGACTTGCACTTCTGTTGATTGAATGCAACAAAGATTGCATTCAAACATGAATATAGTCCTAGGCATGACAACAAATTATGAGCCATAGCATAAAATTTCAAATATGGCCTTACATTGATAAAATCAGCAATAGCATATGCATCTGTTTCAGATGCAACAATCTCATTATTTTCGTCCTGTTACAACACAGAAGATGTAACTGTCAAATAATACCAATACAAAACTTATTAGAGGGGACACTGTATTGGTGTCCCGTTAAAAGTACTCCGGCAAGTGCTTACCATAGTTCCAGTGGAGTTTATATACAGATAAATTGGTTTCGTGCGGTCATCATAATCGAGCCACAGAAACTGAGCAGCAATAAGCTCCGTTACTGCTGGCACTATCTGCCAGTATAACAACGAAGCAGCATGTTACAAATTTGTTCATTGAAATCTTATAAATAGCAAATCAACAACGAAATAGGGTACAGAATTTATCTCGCACAGGCATTCCAAGAAATATGATTCGCGAGTCCAGTAGCAACGATGGCAGATCTGGAGCAGAGCTTCTCGTTCTTCTATATCCTCTCCCCCTTCTGCCCATGCCCATGCTCATGCTTCCCATGCCCATACCCATGCTGTAACTTGCTGGCCCCTCGTGCGTACCTGACAAGGTGTACATACCAAATTCATCGTAACTTCTTGCCGCAGAAACACTTTCCTACAATTCACAGGAAAATGCATTATCACCTTTGTTGCATCATGATCATGGAACGAAATCAAAGAAAAAGAAATGGAAAAGAACTATATATACCATTTCACTAACCTCGGTAACTTTCTGTGACTGATGGTTGTAAGGGTTATCATCATTCATAAACATTTCCATCTGAGCAGGACTTAATCCGTATAGGAATTGAGGAACATTATTGTAATTATCCATCACTGGTAAAAGACATGACACTTCAATCAGGCACTCTAAACATAATAGGTAAGGCATAAAGAAGTGGCAAAATACAATGCCAAAAGGTTCAGATATCACTCGTCACCTCACCCTCGGAAAACACAGGATTGCTACAGCATGTGTCAAACGTGTATAACTCAATTAACTTTTCATATTCTATATGGACCATTGCGAGCTCATTAATTAGAATTTTCCAGCAACTAAAAGCTTACAATTTTCTCGCAACTAAAAGCTGAGGCGCACTCTGAAACTATGATAGTAATTTGCAAAGATAGAAGCACAGTACAGTGTTTTAACCATACTAACCAATGTGGAAGCACTAAAAGCCTGAGAGAAACTCAGCATCGCACTCAAGATCTTAATAAGAATAGATACAGCAGCAAGCGAGGGGGCAACTATAGGCAGTATAGGGAGCGAGAGAGCTCACGTCCATCCTTGAGGTTCCCCTCGCGGAACTGCTTGGGGATGTGGTCGTAGTTCTTGCGGAAGCCGGCGCCGCCGTCGCCGTAGTAGAAGTGGCACCTGCAGGTGGCGGCCGGCCTCCTCGACTGCCTCGCCGGCGAGCAGGGAGAGGAGGACGGCAGGACGAGGCTTCTGGTAGGTGGCGGCCAGGCGGGGCTGCGCAGGGCGAGCGCCATGAGGAAGAAGCGCAGAGATGGGTGGGAGGTGGGCGCTTCACTTGTCTTCCTCTCCTCTCCTCACTCCTCTCCGGCGATGCGGGGATTGGATATGCACGTTCAAGGTCGAAATGGGCCCATTTTAGCCCATGAGTCTCTCATTCTGTTTTCTAATTAAGTCCAATTTGGCTAGGGATTAATATGTAACTTCATAATAAATAAATAAAGAGAAAGACAGGGGCCTCCCAGGGAGAGGATACATTTAAGAGAGAGAATATAGAGAGAGAGAGAGAGAGAGAGAGAGAGAGAGAGAGAGAGAAACCGGAGGCAGTATTTGTGTCGCCCACAGGAAGAAAGGAAAGGCGTCTCCTTCCTCCCGTCGTCGCCCCCGGTTTTGGGTTTGTCACCCCCCTCCTCCCTCGCTACATACGCCAATGGATGATGAAATGCATTCCAGTTCCCTTCCTCAAGTAGTCAAGTCTCATCCCGCATCCGACCGGCGACCCCGTCGATCCGCACCTACCAAGTACCAAAAACCCCGGCCCGATCCGCCCTCCCATCCTTCATGCCGGTGCAGCTCGGAGGAGGCGGGAAGCTGCCGGTGCCCAGACCGCGGGTTGACCTCTCGCCCACCGCCGTCGCCGACAAGGGTCGCGCCTCCTCCGCCAGGAAGAACCGGCGGCGCCAGAAGAAACCCTCACCCGTGCCCGCCGCGCCGTCGCCCATGCAGAGCCTCTTCGATACCAGCAGGGAGGTCTTCTCCGCCTCCTCGCCGGGTTTCGTGCCGCCACCCGACAACGTCGCGCGCCTCTCCGCCCTCCTCAGTACGTACCTCCTTGATATCGACTCGTCTCGCTGCTTGCTAATTCTGCCAACCCGCCGCGCTTCATCCTCTCCTCTCCTCTCCTCTTGATAACTACGTAGTACTAGCTTGTTACTGACAGCGATAATAGATAGAAATAGGGGATACCGTATGATAGTAGGAAGTTAGGATCATCAGCCGTTACTTACTCGGAGCTGTCGGAATCGTCCTTGTTGTTCCTCACCTTTTTCATCTCGTGATGAGCAGGACGTCTATTTTTGGCATGCCAATATGCCATGGTCGGTCCCTAGTCTTCGGGATGGACCATAACTGACCTCTTGCCACGCGCTTTTCTTATCCATGCTGCTCCATGTAGCAGCAGTTTAATACTACTAGTTCTCCGTGTGGCATTGCAACAGTGCCCTGTATGTAACACCAACGTTTCGATCGCCATTTTTGATACCGCTCAGGCTCAGCCTCACCTCAAACGGTTACCAGCAACCCCCCTCATCCCTCAAACATAGATGGTCACCAATACTAGCAATAGAGTACAATGTTACTTTGCTTGCTTCTGCCTCCCAGTGATACAACAGTCCCTACTATGCGCTGCTAATGCTACGTTACTGTGCATAATAACGGAAATTTCTATTGCCCTCATGTCTAAGCTAGCTTTTGGATGCAGATGATTTGAAGCCACATGACGTCGGGATTGACTCTAGTATGCCCTATTTTAAGCAAGGCGATTCTAAAGGGTCTCCTCGTGTTACTTATTTGCATTTCTACAACTGCCCCAAGTTTTCGGTAATTCAAATACTGTATTTTATGGCTTGCTGTTGTATTTCAAAAACTCTCTCTGCTGAACAGAGGCTTTTGCATGCTCCGTGCAGTTTGGTATATTCTGCCTACCAAAATCAGGTGTCATTCCGCTCCACAATCATCCTGGGATGACGGTCTTCTGCAAGATCCTTTTTGGTTCTGTTCACTTGAAGTCTTATGACTGGGCTACAAGCCTCCCAGATAGTAATACTAGCACACTTGAGACCTCTGACGGTTAGTTGATGCCTTGCTTTCTGCTCATTTTTATTTCTTCGAAAACCAGTCTAGCACTGGTGAAATACTACTCCGTTCTAAAATTGTTGTTGTGAAACGGAGTGAGTTTGCTGCGACATCTCATCTATTCCACTTGGACAGGAGCTCGTTTGGCTAAGGTCAATACAAATGCTGTTTTCGACGCTTCAGCTGAGACCATAGTTCTATACCCTGAAAATGGAGGAAATTTGCACTGTTTTACTGCGTTGACCCCTTGTGCTGTGCTTGATGTCATGGGTCCCCCATACAACCGCGCGGATGGAAGAGATTGCTCGTATTACAGTGAAGCACCATACTCTAGTTCATGTGGTGAGTTTCCTTATTTCCAGTCTATTAGCTGAAAATCAACCTTCGCGCCATGTAGGATAAACGATGAAACGCAAGGAACTAGTGTGGCAAGAATTGTTACTTTAAATCAGATAGAATTATTGGTTATTGTTGACTCGTAGCTGATAAACATCTGATCTGATTTCAGGTAGAGATGACCAGTATTTTTGGCTCAAAGAGATTCCAAGCTCATTTGAGATGAAGGGTATACAAATGGCGCAAAAGTTTATCGTGTAGACAAGGCTTGCATGAAGTTGTGGTGACTTGAGACCACATTCGCCGAGGATCATGCGAATGCCTCTAGATTGGTTGTAGATATCTGTAACTGCAATGACAGATGGTGCAAGGGGGAAGATTGGGCTAGGAAACTCCACAAGTGACAACTTCACATTTCTTTTTGGCTTATTACAATTGGGTTGAAATCATCTCTTGTGCTTTCGGACGACTCTGCTCCTCATTTGTTATTTAATACTGTACTAGCGCGATTGGAATTGGGTTACAGGACCCTTTTTTCGGTGCATGGTCACTTTTTGTTTCCCTGAACTGTACGACTGTACGCAGGTGTTTTTGGAAGTGATCATATACTGTACCAGATTGATTCAGTGGGTCGTTGTGTACTTTTTGAATTCTAATTCCCGTTCCAAACTACATTTGAATTATGCACCAGCCGTCCAGTCATCACTGAGGCTGCTGAGTGCAGGAAGGACGGGACGGGGACCAAATACATATGGTCCCGTCAATCCAATTCAAATCCAAATCCAAATCCAAATGAGGAACGTGATCTTGACGCCAGAACAAGCTCCAAGCTGATTGCACCCGCTAGAATGTCTCTTGGTTTGAAACATGAACATGGATTTATTTACGGCTTCCCTTCCCTCTCTCCCTTGGAAGCAAACATTACCATTAGTCAAAACTTAGAAGTAAAAAGGCAATTAGCAGCAAATCATCAGTTTAAAAAAAGCCCAACAGGAAATACTGGGATGCAGCCGGCCCAAAAAGGGAAATGTCCCGGCCTGTTTGACTAGACTAACGGGCTGCGGCAATCGCCGAATTCAGAAAAGAAGCGGGCGTTCGCTGTCTCGGATCCCTCTCCTCCCCCTTCCCGCCTCACCTTCTTCCAGAGCCTTGCTTGAACCTTTCCCACCCACCGTCCCGTCGGCGGCGAAGGCGGCGGAGATGAGCGTGTGGAACTACGTCGTCACAGCGCACAAGCCGACCAGCGTCAGCCACTCCTGCGTCGGCAACTTCACCAGCCCCAACCATCTCAGTCTCATCATCGCGTCAGTAATCATCCCGCTATTATCCCCAGTTCCCTCCCCCATCTTCTCCCGCTCCAGTCTCCACCTAGAAGATAGCTCAACAGACCCCTTCCCACTGGCTACGGCAATCGGCGTTGGGGTTTACTGACAGGTTTACGGTTGGGGGCAGGGGCGACACTAGGGTTTTCTCTAAACCCTCGAATTCATCCGATTCGTTCCGGCTATTAATTCAGTGCATGCGTCTGATCCCCCTCCTACTGTCTCTTCTGGGATGACCAATTGATTGTTCAAAACGGCACATAGGCAGATAAGCAACTTTGTCAGTGATCTTTTATTGTAACTAATAGCATGGTCTCTCAACGGAAAGCTACAACTAACATGATAGCAGGATGCTGCACCGTGCCTATATTCCGTGGAGCTGTGGTAACACATCTTGACCCATTCATGGTTAGTTTGCCGCGGAGTTATAAATTCAACATTCGTGCCTCTAGGAGTCTCTTCGTGCTTGCAGTGCAATTGAATCAGTGTTCTCGATGTACGTTATACATTTGTTCCTGTCAAATCCTTTATTAACGCACAGGTTTTCAGGTTAGAGATTTGTGAACTTGACCCTCACTAGTAATGCTATACTTGTAAAGTTTTCTCATACAATAAGTTTCCATTCTGTTTCTTCTCCTCAGAATGAAACTCAGGATTTCCTTTTCATTGCTATGGAAAGGTATAAATTCTGTGTTCTTCAGTGGGATGCAGAAAAATCAGAGCTTCTCACCAGGTTTGGACACACTATTCCGCTGGTTTTACTTCCACAAGTCCCATGTTATGTAGTCGATAGAACACAAGTGTACTGGCAAGCAATAATGTTTTTGAAGCACTTGCGTAGCCTATTTTTCCCCGGCAAAATGATGAATTATGTCTAATATGTAGAGCTATGGGAGATGTTTCTGACCCCATTGGCCATCCTACAGACAATGGACAGGTGTGGCCTTACCTCTCGAGTTTGAAATCCTTTTACCTCCTTTAGTGAAATGCTTTGATACTTTTCCTTGGTTTTGAATTTTTCATTTCCCAGCGTTTCAGTGTTTGTGAGTATAGTTATAAAACTCATATATATATATATATATATATATATATATATATATAGAGAGAGAGAGAGAGAGAGAGAGAGAGAGATCAGAATTATCAACCCTGACAGTATGCTCATTGGTCTGCACCTCTACAACGGCTTATTTGAGGTATCCTGACTGTTCTTCTTTAGGGTTTCTTTTTGTGATTTTTGTTTGTCCTTATTATTCATAGAGATATATTTGAATGTATGTATTTTTTTTAAGGAAAGATCCATGTCTAATTTCCTTTGGGATCTTTGCTTGGAAGGTTATAACGTTCGACAACAAAGGACAGCTGAAAGAAGCTTTCAATATCAGGTATGAGCAATTTTGAATTAGTTCCTTTCCATTATGACATGAATAGTATTCTTGACAATTATGTGGCAGTGTGGTCAATTACTTGGGGCTTTCGTGCATACCCACTTTGTGTATCAATGGCTGGACATCTTTCTGATAAATTCTGTAGAGTTTTGTTTATGAGGATCCTAATGTGCACAGTTTAGCTTGGTTTTGTTTCAATTTTTATTTTTCTGTTGCTTGTTCTATTCATTAGCATTATATAACTGGGTGTGGCTCATATTCTGAATTCACATTTTTATCAAAAAGATTATATGAGGTGTGATTTTAGTGCTACCGCAGTCGAAAAGAGAGATGTTAGACTTGATGACCAATGGTAATCAAGAAGGACATTTTCTGCTATTTGGGTTCAATGTTGCAAAAAAACGAGGATATTGATGAGGATGTAAGTCATAGAATTAAAGCTGGATAGTTAAAGTGACGTCAAGCTTTTAGAGTCTTATGTGATAGTAGGGTGCCTCAAAAACTCAAAGATAAATTCTATAGGATTGCAATTTGTCCTGCCATGCTATATAGACAGTGTTGACTCATGAAAAGACGATATGTCCAACAGCTACACATAGCCGAAATACGTATGTTGAGATGAATGTGTGGCCACACAAGGAGAGATCGTGTCTAAAACGATGACATACGAAAGAGATTAGAAGTGGCATCAGTTGAGAAAAAACTTGTGCAGCATCGTTTGAGGTGGTTCGAACATATTCAATGAAAGTCACAGAAGACACCGGTTTGTAGCGGGATGGTAAGTCGGCCAAATGATGTAAAAAGAAGCAGAGATAGACCAAACTTGACTTGGAAAGAGTCTGTGAAAAGAGATCTAAAAGATTAGGATATCGTCAAGGAGTTAGTTTTGAATAGGAGTTCGTAAAGACTAGCAATTCATGTGCTTGAACCTTGATTGCCGGTTGTTGCTTCTTTTTAATCGTCTCTCGGAGTTTTATCTCTAGCTTACCCCAACTTGTTTGAGAGTAAAGGCTTTGTTGTTGTTGTGTTGTTGTTAACCAATGCTGGTAAGTCCTTATGGCATCAGCATCTGAGATCATACTTATGTAGGTTGTTAGCATTCTTTGTTACTAGGTTTCACATTTGTTGATGGTTACTTTATGTGCTAATTCAGATGCTTCAATATTTTCTATCATCTGATAATTATCTTGTCAGAATCATTAAAAGCACTCTTTTTTAATGTTAGGTTTGAAGAACTTCAAGTATTGGATATCAAATTTCTGCATGCTTGTGTTAAACCTACTACTAGTACAACCACAGGAATACCACGAGATTGTCTGAAGTAAACACAATCACACCTTGACAATGGAATATTTGTTCTCTTTGGTGATATTTAGTCTATTCAACTTGTCGTAATACATTGAATGATTAACATAGGGCAAACTTACATTATATTATGAAATCATCACTTTAACAAGTTCTTATACAAATAGTCCAAATGCCCGTGCTACTCTACGGGCTAGACCAAGCGCATTAATCCACTCCAATACGAGCTATACAATTGTACACATCCTCTAATCTAGCAAGCTCAATAGAATGTGATTCAATTAGGATACGATCCAGGCATGACAACGCGTTTAATACCTATAGTTCGAGTGGCTGTGTTATGCTACGGGCTATATAACTGTATACATCCTCTATATGGTCAGGTTTAAAAGAACATGATTTAATTATGATACGAAACAGGTATGACAACGTGTTCAGGACCTGCTAAGCTACATGCAATACAAATATAAACAACACACCCTACGATACAAATGTAAGACAACTTGATCACAAATTCAAATTTCATGTGAAATCATAACAGAAATTGAATAATCAAAAGTGATAATTCTAAATGTGGAAAGACTAATATAAGAAAAACTGAAAAACCTGATAGATGAAAATGTCATTGTCATTTGCTTGTTGCATGCGTGGCAGTCAGCAACACCCCCCGGAGGAACCTCCTAGCCGGCGACAGCACAACCAGCTGGGCGTCCCGGTTCATGACTCTGAACTCGATAGGGGAGGACACCATCTCGACCACCCTGCTGGAGGACATGATCTTATCTCTGAGTTCCGATAGATTTGGTCCTAATCAACCGTTCTTCCAAATCCTAGCCGCAAAATCATCAAATAGAATAATATGGGGAAGACAATGTGACGTAATCCCGCTTCGATACAAGATGTAAATAGACCAAGAGACAACAGTTGGTCCAAAATAAGTTCAAACAATCTTCCAAAAAAAAAAAAAGAAGCAACTTTTTTTTTAGCCTCAAAAAAAAAAAAAGAAGCAACTTGTAAACTACAGGGCATAAAGTAATGTTTTACTACCAGAATTCTAAGTGTCTGTGTAACACCATACATATCATGTAAGCCACAAACAATTTCCCTAATCACATTATTAAACAACATTTAGAAATTTTAATCTATTTTGCATAATCTGGATGTAGAACCATATCATAAACAAAGATCAGAGTGACACGCAGCGAATTAGCATTTAGAAAATCATTTAGTAACAAGTCAATAACAACAATACTAATACCTTGCAGCGAACAAGTGTTGATAGCATCTGAACAAATCTGATACTCTAGGATTGTCAATCTGCAGTAAAGACGGTATCATCTTTAGAATATTTAGAGTGATACTGTATATTTGTCTATGTTAGATCAGTATTCAGTACCTTTGTTAGATACAGTTCTCCAGCCTCCATGTTTAAGGCAATTAATGACTCCTTGATAGTTATCTAATATAGCACTGCAAGGTAGGCCCATTTTGTGTCAAGCTCTATTTCGTATACCCGTAAATTTTGTTCTCATCATACCTGTGGCCAATGATGAAACGACCCTTCTCTTCTTCAGGCTTTTTCCTCTTTTCACCTATTATTTCAGTACATTACTTTTGAGAGTATGATAACAAAATGAATAATCCACAGAAATGAGGGTACTTAATGTTAGAAACCTTGAGACATTCAGGTGTAATGTATGATAACAAAATCAATAGTCCACAGAAAATGAGCGTATTACCATATGGTACTTCTGGCTCCCAATTGATTCAGAAATTTTCAACTTTTCCACGACAGGGGAACCATTGAGCAAGGATTCTTGCAGAGATCTTGCAGCTAAGAGCTCCATCTCTATGCTTGTTATCGTCTTATCTAGTGTTCTACAACCAAAGCATTTGTAAGTAGCAATCAGAAAAGTCAACACCAAGCATCTAAACAATATTATTAAGGTCAAGAATGAAAAGGTCAGTACATATTGTACATCATGTTGGGAATCTTGAATGTGTAAAATATTTTTATAAACTTGGTCTTGATTCTAGTTGTACATACGAGCAGTCACAATTTTTTGAACCTATAGCCTGTCAAGCCAATGAGCAAACCAAATTAATCCAATGCCAGTTAAGCAAAGCATAATGGGCAGTGACAAATGTGAGCGCACACCTTGATAATGTTAATAGACAAAGAGTTCGCATGGCATCCAGCAAGCCACCTCCAAATCTCAGCCTTCCATGGCCCTGGAACACCACAACACCATATGAATCAGAAGGGAACTGGCCCCTGAGATGTGAGTTCACCACCCCCCGACACCCAGGATCACGTTCCTCGGACGGTTTATACTGCCGTGAGCACTGAAGTAGTTTAATGAGGAAGGCAGGATTGACACCATGAACATGTGAACAGCGGAGACAATCACCACCAGGTGGCAGCCATGCCCAGGTATGCCACATGGCATTTTGTCGAACGGATTGTCAGCATGGTCGAACCACCACCGGAGCATCACATTCCTTCCGCAAAAGCATGGAAATTGGGATCATAGTGACAAAATGCGGCAGACCAGGCAACAAAGCGAGGTGGCACAGCCGGCCTACCAAACATCAGTGGAGATTAGAATGACATCTCCTTCGCGCGAAATTTCCCCGTCCTCGCCTTTGCGCAGGGACAGATCCAAACTAAATGTCAGCTACGAAAAGGAGGAAGGAGGATTCTCTAAAAGAATGGGGAGGAGAGCTCGGCTCTCACGGAGCTGGAGCTGTCGTAATGCTGCAGGATCACGCTCCCTATTCACCAAAATTTCCAGCAAAGCGACATCGTCTCCAGATGGAACCGCCCTGAGGTAATCTATGGAGAGGAACCTGTCCGACGCCGCCTTGCCGAGGATGATTCACTTCACGGCGCGGATCTGGACGCAGTGTCGACGAGGCCAGCATGGACCGACGCCGAGATCGTGAGCACGAATCGCACCTGGTAGTCCTCCTCCACCCGCGTCGTCGTCGCCTCCACCCCGAGGCCCCTCGGCTCCCCCGCCGCGGCTGCAACGGGAGCAGGCGCCGACCACCTAAGAGAATAGCGAGGCCTCGGCAGAGCAGGCCAGCGGCGCACCACGGACGCCGATGTCGTCACCGAACTCCGCCACCTCGCACACCTCCGCCTCCGCGCGCCAGCCCACTGCGCCGTCGTACGCATCCGGCGGACCGAGAATCCGACCCAGATCGATCTGAACGGGCGTATAACATACGAGGAGGAGGAGGAGGAGGATTAGGTGGCTGGCCGAGAGGAAACACTTGATCCGAGCGAGGAGGATGCTCGCCGCCGGCTGCAAGGTGCGCTTGGCGGCGGGGAAGAGGGGGAGAGGCGGCGGCGACGCCACAGGACGGCAACGGGACGGCGCGGCACGGGGAAGGCGAGGAGGGGTGCGCTCGGTGCCGATGAGACAACGGCGCAGGCCCACATGTCGGCGCAACGTGACGTCGTCGTTGGATTAGAATCCAGCGGTGGAGATGACGAGTTGGCAGAAAAGCCACTAACCAGATGGCTTTTTAAAGGCGTAGAGACAGAGATAGTTGTTCTATACCACGTCTGTTTGGAATTGATATATTGATCGCGGTGATTAAAATTTAATCTATTGATTTATAAATAAAATAGTTAAACTGTGAACTTGTATCAATAAATAGTTACTTTTGCTTACATGTGTTTCATGTTTCGTGACTCAAAATAATAAAGATGCAAGGCATGTTAAGACATATGAAGTTGCATTGAAGGACAAAGATTTTGTTGAGGGTCTTTGGTCACAGAATAATTTAGACTTTGGTGCTGGTCTTGATGCCTGTACCAACTCCACTCGGTGGTGTTATAATTATTGGTGAGGAGACAATAATTTACCTCAACGCTAATACTATATTTAAAGCTATACCTACAAAACAGGTATTAGTTTTCTGTGTAGAAATTTAATTTTCTTTGTGGTGCCAACTCTATGTTGAGAGGTATCATGCCATACTAATTTTTTTTCAGACTTGGTATTTTGTTTCTTGTAGTCGATCATAAGAGCTTATGGACAGGTTGATCCAGATGGTTCTCGTTGTTTACTTGGCGATAATACAGGAACTCTACATTTACTTGTTCTTACCTATAAATGAGAAAGGTACTTCATTCGTTTTTTAATTGATGTCGTTGTGGACTTCTAAATTAAACTTTGATCAATCGTTTTATTTAAAAAAAATTTGATAAATTTCATATATTTTGATATAATTTGATTTATCATTAGAGTTATTTGAATCATAACTTAAAATTTTACACATTCGAACAAATTTTTTGAATAAAACAAATAGTCAAAGTTAAATTAAAAAGTCAGCGACGATATCAATTAAAGAACAGAGAGAGTAAGAGCTTAGCATTTTTTTAAAATTAAAAGGCTCTTAATCTGTGGCTTACCATTTTTCTGTTTTCACATTTTGCCTGCAATTTAAGGTTACTGGATTGAAAGTTGAGTACTTGGGAGAGACA